>JH153043.1:154628-166407 GCA_000226015.1 Mnemiopsis leidyi
GAGAGAGAGAGAGAGAGAGAGAGAGAGAGATAATGTAGACAGACTATATCACCTCCAGCTCCCTCCTCCTCTCCCCGTGATTTAATGTCCAAGCTATCTGTACGACCCCCGGAAGTAGAATGTCATAGTTACCAAGGTTCACCACACGATCGTTCTCTCCCTTACTCGCTCCCACTTTCTCCCTTGTTTCTCTCCTCTCCTTTTAGCCGTGCATATATTTAGCATATTTGGGTCGCGACATTCAAATAAATTGGTATTTTTCGCACGTAGGTGCATATTGTAGTTTATACATCAGTCGGCTCTGACTCCAGTAATTCGCACACAGTGTTTCCTTTGCTATGGGTTTCAAAGTGCTCGGCACGGTTAGTAAATTGCCGTCTTTTTCATTTGATTTTAAGTAATTTGATTTGAAAATTCGTGATCCACTTTCAAATTACATCTTATTTGCAAATAATTAGTCACAATCCCAGGGATCTAATTTGTAAATTAATGGTCGCAATCCGAGAGACTTTAAGATGATTTTATTTTTCCAGATTTTTGTGGTTTTGTGCACTGAAGTGCTAGCCAAAAGTAAAGATGAATCAGACACAGAGCCTAAAGAACCTAACAATACAAGTAAATATATTTGAAATCAAATTTTAAGAAACACAAACATAGAATGTGTGATAATAAATAATAACAGTAATAATGTATTTAGTATTCGTAATATAATTCATTCCGCTTTTTTGCTTTAAATATTAATTCGTTATTTCTTCGTTTGATACCCTATTCACCCGAAATGCCGTGACCACGATGCCGCAGACACAATATTAACTAACCTTAGTAGCTATGCCACAAAAATTTTCCGTTATATCCATTGTCAGATCACGTACGTGTAAAGATTTGGGGGTGAGGGGGGAGAGGAAACTCAAAAATGTCCATACGGATCTTAAAATTTCCATCATTGACATATAATTTTCAAGAATTGCAATAAAATTGATCAAAAACCATTTTAAAATCATTATAAGACGCATTTGGTGGTAAACTGCCACAAAACGGTTTAAATTTTAAGGCTAAAAAAGTCGGCGGCGGCTGACGTCCTGCCCCCCTGGGGCAGGACGTCAGAACCAAAAGATTTTGCCCCAGTGACGTCCTGCTCCACAACAGACAACTTCGCTGGGTAAGGGTTAGGGTTTGTGTTATGGTTAAGGTTTGGGTCGCTGGGGCAAAAACTCAGGGATAAAATGTTGTGAGGCACGACTTCCTGGTTCAGGACGACGGTAACCAAACAAGTCAATAGGGACCCTGCAATTCCCAAAATCGATAGAGTTTTTACTTTCTTTGAGTGCAATTTGTTGTCTTGGGTATGTCTTGTAATTAGGGCCTAATATTGCTCAGGGAGTTCACTTATTAAGTGATAGCCATAATGACGGTAACTGATCGTATCGTTTAAGGTCAGAAATGATGCGAGATACGGCTAAATTCAGTTTTGCAAAGGAGCAAAAAGAATAAATTAGAGAATGTGAAACTGATATATAACCAATAAAAATAGTCTAGTTCTGTGCAAAGACGCTTATTTCGATCGGATGCCCAACTTTTCTCTCCCACATACTAATCTATCCATCGATCAGGTGAAAACTGGATGATCTACGGACCAATAATGGTGGCTATCCTACTGATCATCAGCTGTGTGTTTTCCTGTAAACTGCGTAACTGGTATCGCCGTAATCAGGTCTGGTAGTTTTCTTTAAGATCAACTCGCGTGATCTTTATTTGATCTTTATTTGATAGAGATATATCTGCTAATTCTTACTTGATCATAGAGAGTATTTTAGAATTTCCTGTTACAGTGATATCTTGAATTTATGACAAGAAACCTGTTTTTACCAATCGTATCTTTTACCGATACCATGGGTGGTTTTAAAACGCCTCATTAAACTATATAACCACCCACTCTACTACAGATAAAGAAGATGAGTCCAGCTCAGTCCACAGAAGGGAAGAAAAAAGCAGAAAGTGTAACGAAGAAAGAGGACCAAGTCGACGGTACGGAATACCGCCTGCTTACCCCAGACTATCGCTCCCGAACCCCCAGCACTCACTCCAACAACCTCCCTCTCCAGACGTCTGCTTACCGTCCTATGACAGCGCTAGGCGGAGACGCGCGATACATTCTAATAAGAGACAATGGTACTGACTCTCAGACAACTACTCTAACAAGAGATGAGAGAGTTTGAGACTATCTCTGCACGTGCAATACACAGACTGTGTTTTTACGAACGTGCAGTGTATTGAAGACACGAGAAGAGATTATAATGAAGTAAGAGTCAGCTATTTATATGTTTAGAATTTGCACAATGTGGATTTGATGGAAATTGAGTCGAATAGGGCAAGGACTTCACACTTTTTGAGATATTTTATGGACTATAGCATGCGCTAAAGCATTTATTTAAGTGATTTCAAATTATCTGAATTTTAACTGAAAGTAACTACTAACTAGTCATTAAACAAATTGGAATGACTGTATTTACATTTAGCTATATTAGCCATTACACTGGAGACTATTTTAAGAACTGCACGATCAATCATAAGTTGTACTGGGTGATTTTGTAAGGAATTTCCCGAATTGCCCGCATTTTTCGACGATAATTAAATTATCGTGTTTCGCGGTATATCCATACAAATATTCGCATTGTACGTCACTATTATTTAACTAAGAGAGTTTGCATCATGAGCGTTGAGGCATTAAATTGATATGACGTGTTGTAAAAGTTACTTTTTTATATATTTTTTTATTACTTAGGTTAAAATTGGCTTTTTCGTCTTTTGAAGCTTTAAGTTATCAAAAATTTGGCGAAGGCAGATGTGAGGTAAATATGTTTACGGATATTAGATTTAGTAGTAATCCAAACTTTTCACGGGATTTTAAATTCCCCCATACATTGGAAGCTGAAGAAGGTACAAAAACCGTTGAAAAAAAGATGAAATAACAGTTACTGCTAAAGAAAATCTAGTATGAAAACAGTTATGCCCGATTGGTTAGGCTTCAGGCGGGTGCAAGATTTCTATCTCCCTAATTCTGAATTAACCACTGTGAGTGTGATAATATCGACCGGCTGCTATATAGAAAGTAGTGCAGTCGAACTGTGACAACATCTGCCGCCAAGACCGCTTAATCCCGGTATACCTTAATATATAATATTAAATATAGGCAAAATTAACTAATCTTTGTAACCAATGCAGTTTAAGAAGGCGGAAAAAGTATTGTCGGTCAGTCAGGAAAGAATGTCAGTTTAACTACAAGCAGTGACAGCTTTCCAGTTCTTCTTGTTGTTGATTTATGTTGTGTTTTGGACTTATGGTTAATTAAGTGGTCCCAGGCTTTCGACTGCAGTTGCATTTGCCAGCAGCTAACGTGGTAATAATATCAACCGAGAAATTGATAATTCTAGAACATTTTCTCCGTAGCATATGTGATTTTATCGGCTGTAATGAAGGTCTGGTTTTTGTCTCGGAAAACTTTTATTCGATAAACTTTACATAGGAAAACGTATAACCGATAACCGTTAACTGATCTAGCATAAATTTTAATCAAAATGAGTACCAGTTCAAGGGCCAATCAGCTTAAATAAGATGTTATGGTAATTTGTTCAAAAATGCTACAAAAGGCGCCCAGGAAATTCTAACTCTTTAAAACTAAGTTAAGCAATACGGCATAGCATATGTGATATGAGTGATGTACGTGACCTAAGCTTAAGTGATAATAAATTACATATACTTGATGAATAATTTTATATACGAGCATGCTTGAGATGGACGGATCACGGACGGACGGACACATCTCAGGCTAATATTCCACCACATCTTGATTTACGCTGTCGATCGCCAACCGTTGTTTTGTACTTTTGCATAAAACGTATAGAAACAATCTTGCCATCTGGGCCTAAATGGCAAGATACGGTAAAAGAAATAACTATCAAAATATGGGACATTTACCTATTTACTCAGTACTCACAGTAAAATAGATGATAAAGGGAAGAAACAATTACTCAGTACTCACAGTAAGATAGATGATAAAGGGAAGGAGACCGAGGATGATCCACAAGTACATGTGGAGAGTGTTGATGAGAATGTCGTTGTGAAGGTTGTAGAACCAGCCCCCGGTAAGGGACGCGAACACGCCGTGCAACATCACGTCCACCACGTGAGATACCATCTTGTTTTCTTTACTGGAGGGGAGGGAGTTACTGATACTGCCTTGTGTAAATGTCTTGAATGTGGCACTAGTTTGTGGTTCACTAATTCCAGTCTTTTTCTTAAATATAAACCAAACTCTCAGTTAACGACTTGTTGTACTAAAAACATACCTCTATTTTCCTTACTGAGTCACTGACACTGACAGGACACTGTCTGTTTAGTTCCATTTGAGAGAAGCAGACATAGAAGGGTTGTCATATTTTTCGCATTTTTACATGGACATTTTTGCATTCGTCTCCTGTATTTAAATTGAATATCAATAGATAACCTGTCTGATTTGGACTTATTTTCCGGCAATTAAACATACTAGCCGACAGAATCTAAATCTTTGCTTTCATTAGAATAGCTTAGAATTGTTGACATCTTCACCATAACAAATAACTTGACTTAAGTCACTTGAATGAATACACATAGAACAAATTTATACAGCAAATCAAGAACTATCTGTCAATAATAATATCGGCCATTACAATTACCACAGCTAAAATACTAAAATTATAACAAGATCACATAAAATTCAAATCTAAATATATGTAGTTATACCTAAAACTAAAAACTTAAACAATAACTCACAATAAAACTGTGCAAAATCAATTAATCTGGAACACAAAATAGGCTTGAAAAAGGTTAACTGTACAAATAACTAAATCATCAATCTAATTTACAATAAACACTGTTCAATAGTTTCATCTCATGAAACAAGTTCTTCTAAGAGAGAATGTGTTGTCAAATTTTGGTTCATAAATCACTGTCAAATTATAAAAAAATCTTAAGACCTTTCCCAAAAATACGTTTTCTATGCACTGTTGGTCAAAGCAAGATAACACTTTTGATAATTACAGTTCCCCATATCACGGAATACGTCACAAATCACAACTTTAGACTACAACTCTATTACTATGATAGAAAATATCGGGTTGGGGTATGTTTATTATGCTACTGCAATAACACATGTTTGAAACCACCAAATAAGTAGTAGCTAACACTGAATAATCGGAAAAGTATTTATTTATCTATTGGATTGGCTCAACTTCTGTTTCCAACTCGTCCGGATCCAGTCCTCTGTTTCTCCTTACAACTTTGTTAGCATTCAGTATTGTAGGAACATGTTTTATATCACAATGAGGATACATCTCCTGAATTACAATAACAATCAAAGCAAATACAAATTAAGTTTTCTATCGGATAAATCTAGAGGACATTTTATTAGAAGTTGCTATGTTTGCGGACTTTAATCCATATCTGTCTCTTTTCCAATTTTACCTGCAGCTGAGCGACTGTGTCTACTGAGGTTTTACCATATGACAGATCCAAAAACTTCATATTCTTACACCCAGAAAGTAGGCTGTGTAACTGAAAGTAAAATACAACTAGTTATTAGTTTTGATAGAGGTACAAATTTGTTTGTGTATTCAATCTTCAGGTTTATGTATTCAAATACTCTAGCCAGAAAAGTAGACCTGGAGCTGAAGGGGATTAGGTAAGTTTACTATAATCCATGATGTCACAAACCCGTTGGGACAATACTTTGCCCAAACGTTAAGTTACAACAAATGATAAACAAGCAAACACACCAAATGAGACCACATTATTTTTCTTAACCTACCCCTGTATCTGAAAATCCTCTGACACCCAACAGGTCAAGTTGCTCTAGATTTGGGCAATATTTGGCAAAATTAGCTATGTCCTCATCATCCATTCTCATGTTGACAGAAGTTAGGGCTAGGTACTCCAGTTGAGGACAGGATCCTGAGTAACAATTTTTAGCTTTCATGATATGCATCTGGCTTTGATATGCGTCAGAAAGGATAGAATTTCAATTATATCTTTGATTACTTGGTTGTCCTGTGACAAACTTGGCTTTATAATGCAGTGATACCTACAAAATCTGGTAGTGAAAAACATACCTAATAACAGAGACCAGAAGTTTTTGGGATCCCAATTGGATGGGGATTGATGAAGGCCAGTCCATCCTAGGTCTAAGTATTTCAATGTTGGTCCAAACTTTTTGACAAACTCAGGAAAAATTTGTCCAATTCCACGCTGTCGCCAAAAGTTAACTCCGTGAATATCTGTAACATGTTGGCCCTGAATTAATTCAAAACACAGTGAACAGTCTTCAAAAAATGGTAACTAAGATGATGCTAAAATACAAAAAACCTTTCAGGATTTGAATGAGAAATCAGAGATCATCAAACCTTTACAATTCTGTATCATATCACGAATTATCAACTCTGCAACTGTGCCATATGACCTAGAGCCAAACATATGATGCGATGAGCGACCCATAAAAAACCATTTTATTTGCTGGCAACATTTGAAAAACGATTCCTCTGATTCCAAATCTGTGCAGTATTCCACATCAGAGCACTGAGATATGTCCAGGTAGTTCAGGTGTTTTAAGGGCTTTAGTGAAGATAATGAGAAACTGTTGCATCGAAATAGATCTAGTAACTGAAAGAAATTGGGTTTCATATGGAAATGATATGATCATTTGAAAAGCTTCAGCTTAAAAAACTGTAACCATATGATTATGAGGTCAATGTACACGTGATGTATATCTTATTGAAAATTAAGGAGATTAAAACATAGCTAACCTTGAGATTTGGACAGTGAGCTGCAAGGATGGATAAAAACTTGTCATGAACAAAAGACTGGCAATTTCTGCACCTTAATTCCTCGAGATTAGAAAGACTTTTGATACCTTCAATAGCAGACTGGGAATTGATACTGCTATGTTCAAATCCAGTCCAAGATAAATCAAGTTTTGTTATGGCAAGGCTGTAACAAGCTGTGATATTGATAAGTGCATCACCAGTTATCTTGGTGTAGAATGGTTTGAGATTCAATTCTTTAATAGCAGTTTCATCAGTCACAATTTTGTGAAACAAAGCGCAGACCCTGGCTACCTGGGCACGATCTCGAAGATCTCTAATGTAACCAATAATCATTCCAATAAGTTCATGGGGAAGATTTTCAAATTGATTGATTTTCATTTCTGAATCATCAGATTTAGCAACAATTAGTTCAACATTGGTTTTCTGTTTAGGAACTTGTTTGCTATCAATTTTGAGGTTCTTGAGCATGTTAGTTGGAACAGAGACAGACACTGCTTTTTTAATGCGCTTCTTTAGGTATTCAGAAGCTTTGATTCCTCTAGTCCATGGATGACCCACAAGTTCAACAGCATCAAGTTCATGATAATATTCAGCTAATTTATCATCAAATTCTAATCTCAATCTGCGAGTAGCAAACGAATGTTTGTTATGCTTAGGCAACTTTGGTGAAGCAACGGTGTATATATGCTCGCCTCGAAAACTTGAACCCGACCAAAGTATTTTCCAACGAGACAAATGGGGAGTTCCTTCAGGAATCTCTGTTCCAAGATCAGATATCAAAATTCTTACAAGCCCACCTGGGCAAAAAGTTTCATATACACGAATATCTGTTGGATAAACTGCATCATCGAATTGAATTTCAATGAAATCAGAAGCTGAAAACCAATCAGGCTGGTGCCCAATAGGCCGGTAATGCTTGTGGAAAGGCAAAATATTCCAATAGTTCCCGTAGGTTCTGAAAACGAGAGAGGAAACATGGTCTCCATATGTTGAGCCATTTATATACGATCCAGGAGCTCCTAGAACGTTACTTGCATCATATGTACTACTCCCTTGGGATCCATATTCGCTACTATAATCTGTCAGGCTTGAAGCATACTGACATCTCAATGTAACATCTTCACTCATCACTTAATAATGACTCAATAATTTAGATGATTAAACGGAAGTTGTCTGTAAACAAGTTAATAATATGATGATTACTCAACCATGAATTTTAGGCGTTAGCGATAACAATATAAAAGATGAACTCAATAGATAGATATTAAACACAAGTTGAAGAACAAATAAGAACAAATAAAATCACCTAAGCAGTAAACATTTGGGACTTTTCAACAGTTTTCAATTATTTACTAATTTAATGGCTCAGTGGTGCAGTCGGTTAAATCGTCTGTCTGCTAATCGAAAGGTTAGCAGTAAGATTCCGAGCTGCGGCACTGGCCATGGGGTGGGCATCGTTAAGCTAAATAAAAACTTGTTTAACTTGAAAAACTTAACTTAACTTAAGAATTTCGTTGGATCTATGCAGCCACACGGCCCGGCCCACTTAGCCAAATGCTCGAGAAATCGGGTGTGAGTAGCTG
This sequence comes from Mnemiopsis leidyi, assembly GCA_000226015.1. Lineage (NCBI taxonomy): Eukaryota > Metazoa > Ctenophora > Tentaculata > Lobata > Bolinopsidae > Mnemiopsis > Mnemiopsis leidyi. The sequence goes on from JH153043.1 coordinate 163,066, forward strand.
CCCATTGCAGCGAAGTCTCGGGCGATGAAAGTATGGTACACACCACCTTAACCGTAACTGGTGTGTATGTATAATTGTGTCGTCAAACCTGTTCTCACTGATATTACAAGACCTCAGTGTTCGAAAATTTTCGTTGAATGATTTGAATGATTTGAAATATTTAACGTTAATCGCTCAGGATAGAGCTCACCGGAGAAGTTTGCTAATTGTGTGATTTTTGTTTTGGGAAAGATTAGGAAACAGAGATGTTTTTATCAACTATCTTAGATAGCTTTTATTTATATACACTTGTGTAACATGTGGCTGTTGGATCGTCCGAATTAAAACAAGCATAAGATTAAAAAAGCTCGCGAATGAACGATATTCTCCTTCAGCAACCGTCAACACTAAACAAATTTCCCCTTTATTAACAATTTTCTAGACACAATTAAATTAGAGGTTAAAATTCGTAAAAGTTATATTCACGCAAAAACATAAAAATCTGTTTACCTTGAGCTCTTCTTTCAATATTGAAGTTGTACAGCAGCGCGCACCCTCCCGTCATTTCTCTATTCGCTTCGAATGAGGGTCGGACAAAGTCAGACAATATTGAAGATTTATGAATTTTAGTATCGAATCTCTTTTATACTTGTCGCGGTGATACCCGACTCTCGCAGCTGAAGCTGAACGTAAGAATGTTAGACGGATATCATCTCGTCAATTTTATACCTAAAGAAGTATGACGTGCGCGGCTGCTACGCTAAAATTTTCTTCGCGTTGCGGCCCGGCCCTCTTCGAAATTTCAATATTTTGCCTGGGGCCTCAAGCTATTTGTTGCGTTGAGAGAGCCGCACATCGCCCGGTAATCAATATTTTGTCGCGGTGATACCCGACTCACGCAGCTAAAGCTGAACGTTTCGTTAGAACGTTAGACGGATATAATCTCATCAATCAATATTAAACCCGGAGTTGCCGTCTAAAGGTTGTTTAACTTTTTCCGACACTCCCGAGAATAAAATGTTGGGAGGGTGAGCGCTGCTTCACCAGGTGCTTACTTTTTTAAATTTTCACGTTGTGACCCTTCGCGCGCGCGCGCCGGTAGTCTGACTCTATGCTCTAGCTTTGTCCGACCCACATTCGAAGCGAATAAAAGAAAATAAAATGGAATAAAAGAAAATAAAATGACGGAAATAAAATGACGGGAGCGTGCGCGCTGCTGTACAGCATACAGGCGCGCCCGCGCCGAAGGCTGACGCTTCGCGGTTGTCGAGGTGTTACCCGACCCGCGCGCGGCTCGCAGTTTTCTGCTCTCCTCGTTAGAACGTTAGACGGATATCATATCTCGTCAACTTCGCGGCAGCAGGGCTTGTACAGCAGCGCGCAACCTCCCTGCTCCCATCATTTTATTCTCCCGTCATTTCATTCGCTTCGCGTTCGAATGACATGAGGTTCGGACAAAGGCAGACAACAGCAGGGCTAGAAAATGTGTAACAGGTGCTTACGCGTGTAAGTATATGGTATTCTGGTTGGTGGTTGGGCATAGTCCCCAAGCAATAACTAGCTGTAACTCAACGGGCGATACGCGTCTAGAATTTTTTCAAAATTCATTGTTCATGTCGCCAGGCCAGGAATAAGTGAGAGCGCGTGATGGCCGCGACAGTAGGTTATCAACCTACAAGACGAGATGATATGTGATATTTGTCTTACGTTCTAACGAAACGGAGAGCTAGAGCAGCAAACTGCGAGCCGCGCGCGAGTCGGGTAAAACCTCGACAAGCACACTTTTAACATTTTATTCTTTACCGCTTTGATTTTGAATAAGGGCCCGTCTTGCTAATCCAGCATAGCCCTGTGTGCTGTGGCTCGCGCGCGCCCTATCGGGAGCTTTTTGCGTCGAACGTCCGTCCTAATTTCGGTCTAACAGCTTAGCTCGCACAGTTGTACATGCACAGGAATATTGTTGTCGCGGTGATACCCGACTCACGCAGCTAGAACGTTAGACGGATATAATCTCGTCAAGAATATTGGTGTTTTGCAAGGGTAGGTCGTTCACTTCGCGGCAGCAGGTCAGACAACGTCTGACAATCGTTCACCTAACCAGGTGCAACGCGCGCAAAAGGGCTCTGGAGCAAGGTTTGTTGTTAATGAGATTATATTAGTTTAGCCTTGAGCTGCGAGAGTCGGGTATCACCACGACAACAAGTTCGACTATTGGACTTGAAAACCGGTCCCAATGTGATGTCTGATTTTGTCCGACCCTCATTCAGACATTCGAAGCAAATAAAAATAAAATGTCGGGAGGGTGAGTGCTACCATAAAACGTGGGGCAATTAACATGAACAGAACTGTTGCAGAGCCGTAACAGAACTGTAACACAGTTGTACCCAGGAAACCTTCCGGACTCGCGCGCTGACTATCAATGCTACTCTCCTTTTCCGCGCGGTCTACTTTCATACCCCCGCGCGTGCGCTTCACGATAATTGATTGTATAACTTAATTAATTACGCGAACTGAATGTAATACATAACTAAATATATTTTCAACTTTAGAGTTATTGCCAATTATAACCGTCCGAGAAGCTGCAATAAACTAATTAAGCTTAAGTAGTTTACTCATGACTCATTGAATTTGAAATTGCATATTTTGAATAGTGGACCGTCTGGTCATAGTTGATAGTGTATGTTAATATTAGAGTTGTACTGTTCAAATCGAGCTTGTCTTTGTTTTAGCAACCAATGAAAGCAATTCTATGAATTATCTCATTTTTTCATTCAGAATGATCATTTCAAATTGTGAAGCATGAAGGGATCAGATTGATATCTGGTAGGGCAACACTGATTTGCTGCTGTGCCGCGCGTTATCGCTGGTGTGCTCTTATATTGAGCAAAAATCTCCTTTGGAATCGAGCGCTCACCAGTTTTCAGTGCATTTTCCATCTTACCACATCTTCGGTCAGTTTCTTCTATCATTTTCACTCATTGATCTGTGTTCAAGGAAACTTGCTGTCGATTGTCTCTAATAGCTTGTGTTACGTCCAATATTGTTGCCGCACGTTTGCGACGTCATGAAAATCGAACTCCAACGCGATTGTGATGATAACTATCTAGACCTTCTAATTATTCGGTGAGTTAGCCCGAGTTAAGGCCTGTCCGCAGTCCGCTCCTTGCTCTTTTGAACTGATTATGGCGGAAATTGCTTTATAAAATTACCATGAAACAATTTCATTGTAATGCGGTAGATAGTTACTTGATTGATCTTACCCCTGCTAAACGAGAAATAATAAATGTTGTGTTGTTTTTATCCAATTCTATTTCAGATTCGAAAAGTTAACCAGCTGGTGGTGTTAGTCAAAGCGAAACTAAG
>JH153044.1:8737-19946 GCA_000226015.1 Mnemiopsis leidyi
TTAATAGTAACTTGGTAGTTGTTAATTGTAATGCAGTGTTTAATAGTAACTTTGTAGTTGTTAATTGTAATGCAGTGTTTAATAGTAACTTTGTAGTTGTTAATTGTAATGCAGTGTTGTATAGTTACTTTGTAGTTGTTAATTGTAATGCAGTGTTTAATAGTTACTTTGTAGTTGTTAATTGTAATGCAGTGTTTAATAGTTACTTTGTAGTTGTTAATTGTAATGCAGTGTTTAATAGTAACTTTGTAGTTGTTAATTGTAATGCAGTGTTTAATAGTTACTTGGTAGATGCTAATTGGAATTCAGTGTTTAATAGAAACTTTGTAGTTGTTAATTGTAATGCAGTGTTGTATAGTTACTTTGTAGTTGTTAATTGTAATGCAGTGTTGTATAGTTACTTTGTAGTTGTTAATTGTAATGCAGTGTTGTATAGTTACTTTGTAGTTGTTAATTGTAATGCAGTGTTGTATAGTTACTTTGTAGTTGCTAATTGTAATGCAGTGTTCAATAGTTACTTGGTAGTTGTTAATTGTAATGCATTGTTGTATAGTAACTTGGTAGTTGTTAATTGTAATGCAGTGTTGTATAGTAACTTTGTAGTTGTTAATTGTAATGCAGTGTTGTATAGTAACTTTGTAGTTGTTAATTGTAATGCAGTGTTGTATAGTAACTTTGTAGTTGCTAATTGTAATGCAGTGTTGTATAGTTACTTTGTAGTTGTTAATTGCAATGCAGTGTTTAATAGTTACTTGGTAGTTGTTAATTGTAATGCAGTGGTTTAACAGTTTAATAGTAATGCAGTGGTTTGGCAGGCCAAGAGTAAACAGTGCTTATTTTGAAATTGTGGCAAGTTTAAAAACCATCTACCATTGTAATTGAAACTTAGTATATTACCACAAGTCATACTCAGGAACTTATACCAGTAAGGTGCTATCTATAACAAGGTTAAGAATAGTACGTGTACTACCGTACAACAAGAGCGAATTAAAGACATAGTTACCTGGTGGATGGTGAAAGAGCCGCCGGCGCTGCTCGTCCAAATGTACTGCTCGTCGTCGTTGTTCTTGCTGTGAACCTCGACTTTGTCGGCGACAAGGTAGGCGGAGTAGAATCCCACACCGAACTGTCCGATCATACTGATGTCAGCTCCGGCAGACAGGGCTTCCATGAAAGATTTAGTTCCGGACTTGGCGATTGTTCCTGAAGTTTGGTAAATATTAGGTGTGGACGTGGATAAAGGGACGGGTGTGGGCATCAGCTTGGTGCGAGACAAGGACGAGGGGGATTTGAGCGCGGCTGTTCAGGGATTTGAAATGTTTCCAGAGTGCTGTAAGGAAATTATACTTAATCTTCACGTGAATGTTGCATCGTGCAGTGCCAAACTAATTTGCGGGGGCGAAGCTTGAAACACACTTAAATAGTTCAAACCAAGTAAGTCAATCTGAGAAAGTAGCAAAACACTGCCAAAAAGGGAGTTAAACTAACCCAAATTGTTGACCAGATCAGCTTTAGTCATTCCAACACCAGTGTCGTAGAAGGTTAGAGTGTTGTCATCCTTGTTAGGAATGATCTTGATTTCCAGATCTTTCTCTCCCTCGAGTACGCTAGGGTCCGTCAGAGATTGGTATCTGATTTTGTCCAACGCCTGTCGGAATTTAGATCATCAGAAGGGGCAGACTTTGATAAGATCATGTATTACTTTGAACGTACATTAAGAAATTACGAAGACTCGAATTATTTAATACTTTCATCACAGGGGTGCCAAAATAGACCACGGATGGCGGCCAAACACAAGTCTTAGTCAAGTTTGAGAACAATTAGATATGTTGTACTATGCTTGGCATTGTACTATACTTGGCATTTACTTACTTTGTAACGAATTAATCTAGTGAGAAAATTGTAGAGAAATTAGTTTAAGTTTGACTGAGTATCAGTGTACCGAGCAGATTGCAGAGTCGCAGAGCGAACTCTGCTTACCAGACCCTGGGGCTACCTTTGCAAATGAGACAGTTTAAACAGTTTAAAGACAGGATAAGAAGGATTTTCAGGTAAACTCACATCGGAAGCGTTGGAGATCAATTCTCTGACGAAGATTTCTTTGTTGGAATAGAATGTGTTGATGATCAAGCTCATCAACTGAGCAATTTCAGCCTGGAAGGCGAATGTCTCAGCATTCTTGGGGTCAGACATGACGAAATTTAGTCAAAGCAGCCGATCGAAACAGCAAAGCTAAGCGAATATCTAAAACTGAGGAGCACGTTGCCGCGTTTGAGAAAGAATATAATAAACGATTGTGATTGGCTGTCCGGGCCATGACGTATCAGATCGTTCTGGAAAGTTTGTGCTTTATCCAACGCGATTTTACGGTTTACGTTTTAAAAATTTCCAACAATATCCTTTATCCAACGCGCGCGGCGCGCATAGCAAAGAAATGGCAAACATCATAATTGTTGTCGCGGTGATACCCGACTCACGCAGCTAAAGCTGAACGGTAGACGGATATAATCTCGTCAACATGATTGTTAACAAACAAGTGCAAAGTGACCTAATATGAAAGATCAAAAGCAACTTTGAACTTCCATGTTAAAACATAAAATGAAAAGATAAATGTAACAACTTACAAAAAATATTATATGCGCATTAAGTATGACTTTCAACTTGCACATTACATTGTACATTGACATAGCAGGTTTGCTTCCTTCACTTTGCCCAGGGACCTCAGTCTTTGTTGTCGGAGGAAAACGTAAAGAGAGCTGTGTAGCGTCCGGTAACCTTTGCTATTGTTTCACGTTGTGACCCTTTTCGGCCACTCTGCCGCGCGCAGGGCTTTGCAAGTATGCAACGTGTAGCAACTTTGCTAGACGTTGCATAGCCTTACTTGTTACTGCCGCGCGAAGCGGCAGCCTCTGGCGCACGTGAGACAAGCGCGCGAAGCTGAAGCACGTGGTGCGTGGGGTCGTAAGACAATGTGGAACAATGCTTCCTGATCCTACCAACTAAAAAGTATCTGATATGGCTGACTTGCTAAGCCAACGATGTCATAGCCACGACTAGGACTCCAAATTCAGACACCCAACACTGAACAACTTGTTGCTACATGCTAGTCCAGTTAACCTTACCGGACGTTGCGCGGCTTTCTCTACGTTTCCCCAACAATTAGCCTGAGGTCCCAGGCAAAGTTAACTATAACCTAACCAAAAGCTTACGCGCGCTACGCGTACGCGCGCTACTCGCGCGGCTGTTACGCAGCTAGAATTCCAGCCACCTTTTTGTAAGTTAATAACTACTGTCGCGGCCATCACGCGCTCTTACACATTTCTGGACTGGCGACATCGTCCATTAAAATTAATTTCTGCAAGACAGAGAACTTGGGGTCCAAAGTAAAAGTCCAAGGCACCATGGTGTCTCATCATCGTTAGTACTGATATCCCCAATCGTTTTTTAATTTATTCGATATTAAGTTTTGGCTTTGGCAGAAAAGCCAGCTACAAAAATTTTCCAGCCTTATGATATTTTGTGTCCTTCGTATTCATTGTTCCATTTTGTATTTAAATACTTCTTCGATAAAAGTTTCAAATCGAATTAACTTGGGACTTGTCAACTTGTGTTCTTTTCATTTTCCTTCAATAAAGCTTTAAGGACACGTTTTTTCAAGTGATCTAAAACATAAAAGTCATTTTGTGTGCCATATTGACATTTGCATTCTTCATTCTTGGTCACAATATTTTGCCGCACTGTTTAATATAGAAAGCCGATTTGCCAAAATTGTCTGTTCCTTATGAAGATAAAAAAGTCAGTTGTTTTGGATTATGTGTAAATATTTTTTCTTAGAAGTTCCTGCTTTCAGCAATTTTGACTTCGACAATTAATTTGCTCTAAATAGCTTCACTTTGTCACCAGGCTTCAATTATCACTATTGGAAATCATCACACAACTCATTTGCATTCAGAGGAACTTCGTCTTAATACTTCGATTGTGCCAAAAAACAGTAAAAAGTCAGAAATCAGACGAATATAGAAGCGATAATATATGTGTTATGTGATCATTGTAGCTGGGCTGAGTAATTCATAGGCTTCGAGTTTCGACAACTATTTCAGATCCATAAATAAATTCTATGAAGTAACGTTGTATTGATTTAATTTTACCCAAGGAAACCTAATTGGGTTCCTCAGTTCAGTAAAAAGTTGCTCCAAGAAATTAGAAACTGCCAATTGAATGAGGCATTTCTAACAGCCAATAGAGCCAACATGCAGTTTTTCTATTATAGGTCTTAAAATTTAAGTCAGCACTGTATGGTTTCTCTTATTCAGTAAACAGTCAAGTGTGAGCTTTCCTTTTAACTAAGTTTAGTGATTTTGAGCTGAAATCTGGCACACAGGTGGATATGATGATGTAATCAGCAGCGTAACAATGCCCAGGCAGTCTTGGCTACACCAGGGGGTGCTGTCATAAGGGGGCGCCAAATCCTCATAAAAATATTGGACAATTTTGCATAATTAACTGCACGACTAGAAAAACGCGTGTTTGCTTTAATAAATTCACTATTTATTTAGATTTTTTAGCCATATTTTCACTAATAGCTCCCAGTAAGCCCTTATACCAGGGGCGCCAGTTGGGGGCACCTTTTTACCGCCGAAGGGCACCATATTGGCTACAGCTACAACCTTACACCACTGGATGTAATATCATGCATGTATCCTTACAATATAGGACATACATTTATTGGCTACAGTGTCAGTTTGCAGCAAAAAATGACGATTTTCCAAGAGAAAAGGGCCATTTACTGATTTTAGGAACTGGAGTCCCCATTGACTTTCAACTCAGGACAGCTATAACAATAATTTGTTTAATACATTTGAGGCGTTTTAGCACGTGCAAACTTTGCGTGCTTGTAGCATGTGCAAATTGCGTCAAAACATCGTCAAACTCGGTAAAATTTTAGGGCGCCTCCACAAGTACAAGCATGCCAAATTTTAGAGTCGGTGACCTACGCACTTGAAACTGTAAACATTATGGCGTAATCATAGGTACATTCATGTACCCAGGCTGCCTGTAATTACACATTAAACGTAAATTTCACGCCAACCCCCATTGCAATTTACATGTAAAATTTGTGATTGTGCGTATTTTCCGTACCCACGCGAGTAACACTCAATTCGTAATCCGATTTTAAGGTTGCTAACGAACAGTACAAATTGCTGTGTGTTTTAGTGCGATGATATTCGAAATATGCAATGAATTAATTATGGCTGAGATTTTTTATTAATGAAAGTTAATGGTAACGGTTTTCAGATTACGTGGGTACATCTGAGTACCCACTACCCACGTACTCACACGAGCTGCCCCTGATCTAATGTCTCTTATTGTAGGAAACCAAGATGTTACATGTTTGAAGTGGAGTTCAGAAATGTGAAGAAACCAACATATTTACTCTTGAAATTTCTCTGTTGATTGGAATCTTACTTTGCCATGGCTGACTCATTCTTTGGGATCAATTTGAACTCATATTGCGGAGAGTACGATGTAAGTTAAATCATGTTTATCTGTAAACTGGCTCCTTGCACTGTGTCTGTCCGAGCATCAAGGACAATATTTCATGTTAACTTTCAAAAATAACTTAGAACTGTAGCTATGGGGTACTCTGTGAATGGTAAAAGTGAAAAAATTCAATCACAATACCATGCAAAGCAGTTGGTTATTGGTTAGATGATCAGGCAGCAATAACACAAATTGAAATTATCAAACTTTTCTAATCATACTTAACTCGAATTAATTTCAGGACAGTAGTAAACCAGACGATTTTTCCATCTGTTTTGAGGACAGTTATATCTGTTGGATTGTATGTATCATCACCATAATCATTGGAAACTTCTACATGGCATTGGCCAAAAACTCTCCCTATTCCTACCGGTGGTTAAGACCCTGGTTTATTTCATCAATTGTAAGTTGCAATTATTTTTCTAGACTATGGACTCATGAAACGTACTTAATGAACTAGCCTCAAAATTCTAACAAAAACATTCAACTCTTTAAATTGTAGGTGTAAACCTTTACTTATTTTTATTTCCTTTTTTGATTTCATGCTATCGAGGTTTGTAAAGTATTCAAAAGTTCAGATATTAAAAACTTTCAGGTTACTGGCATCACTAGTTTGATACCGCAATTCATAATTATAGGAACTATCGTTCAAAACGATCTAAATGTTCCTGTACTTAAGTGGAATGCTACAATAATCATCATAACAACTGTAAGTTAAGTGGTGAAAACTTTTGACAGTTTGTTGATTGTACAGCCCTAAAAATTGGAAACGACCACCGAATAATTCTAGAAAATATAATAATTACCTATTTAATGGATTGCTTTTGCTTTAAAACAGCCAAATATCTAACCATGCTTGTATTCTAATTCTAGGCGTTTGTGCTGTTTGTGACATGTTATGAGAGAACAAAAGGAAATGTGTCATCTTTTCCAGTTTGGACCTTTTGGGCTTTGATGACTCTCTACAGCATCGTGAGAATTCGGACTTTAGCAGCCACATCTTGGAAGGTTTGATTATTATTTCATAAAATTTAATGATCTTTTAGTTTATTCTTCCTCAAAACTAATTATTGTCACACAGGTTGAGCAAACCTTGAGCTAGGTTCTTACACATTGGGAATAATTCAATTTTCAGTTTATTTTTTTATCAGGGGTCCTGTTTAACACACTTTTTGCAGTTTTTCTCTACTATCAACATTATCTGGTCTATAGTCTAGTAAATCCCACATATAAATTTAAATTATCGAGTGTTATACTGTTCAACTGAGTGCTTCAATTATCGATATATCATATAATTCAATTAAATCCAATTACTGTAGCCAGATGTTTATATACATTCCAATCATGATCAATACCACTATCCCAGGCAGTGGAAGATCTTCATGCCAATATCCCTGTGTTGATAGCTGTCTACAGTGGTATAGTTCTGTTGAATCTTATAGTACATAGCATTCAGGAGCTTCCTGATGAGTTACTCTATAAGCAAAAGGTATGGAGATCCAAACTTACAATTGCTTGCTATTGACCAATCGTTTGAACTATAGACTGATTCTTAACTTGAAACTTAGTATTTATTTGATCTATTTATAAATGTTATCAAAATCAGCCGTCTCATCAATACTGTTAAATCTTAATGTTCAATGTCAAAGTCGTTAATCGATAAGGAAACATATTTTTGGGGATGGGTCACAAATCGTGGTGTATATCACGTGGCAAGGTCTCTTGATTTTGATAAGTCATATCTAATTGCTAATCGGTCGATTACTGAATCACGTTGCACATTTTTTGTGACCCAAAAGCAGAAATATTGTTCCTCATTTTACAATTTACATTGATTTTAAATGCTGTTAAATAAATACTTGATTCTGCACGTTTACAATGAAATGTTTCTGATTGCGTTTTAGAAACTCCAAACGAAAAATCCTGTACAAGTTCCTGAGTCCGAAAAGTCTCTGAAAAACGGAAAAAAAGAGGTTTGGTGATTTATTCAGATTTCAGAAAACAGGGAATTCCATCCCATCTAATCTACCCGTTTTTAATTATTATCCTTGTATACAGAAAATGAAGAAAAAAATGTTCGATATTTAAAAAAAATGTAAAGTATATATAAAATGTATAATATAACCTTGTATTCTTCACTTTAGTTAAAGCGTCTAGCAAAACCGATTGAAGTTTTCCATTAGTACAGAGTCCTTCTTCACCATGATACACAATGACCCTCTTCAGGAAGAGCTGGAATTAGAAGATAACCATCGTATGAAGTACGACCGACCTGATGTAGACACCAGGGTACGTGGAAATATTTGAGGAATGTTAAACATGAATGGTTTATTTATTGTTGAACATAGAAGTAACACTGGGGTTCAATACAGTCCAATTTATACTGAAATCCTTGCATTATTTCATGCTATTAATCTACTATTGATATTTAATACAAATTTTCATTAGAATTTCATGATCCGAGCATTTTCTTTCCGTTTAATTCATGTATTTTATTTTTTTCAGAAACCCTGTCCTGAGGAATACGTTCCGTTTGGAGATTTTATTTTCTTCCATTGGTTGACGAAGTAAGCTCCACTGGATTAGATTAGTTACTCACTGGGTCCCACTGATGCCGCAAACTGGCGGTGCAACCTATCGTTAGGCAGCAGATTTTGAATCACGAATAATTTCAGTAGCAATCAGTCGATCACATGAAACTTTCTTGAATAAATCAATCTTTCCCTTAAAAGCTCAAATCCTACAGCGTTTTGATGAACATTAAATCACCGATTATACATAGATCTCGTCAGATCACTGGCCTAATACAGACTATAACAACATTTCTCTCAGAATCATATGGAAAGGATTCAGAAGACCACTCGAAGACAAAGATTTATACCACGTTCCCAACGATTCAAAAACTGAAAACATTATCGACAATTTCTTTAAGTCTTGGACTGGATCCAAGCCCTGTCCAAAGTGAGTGGTATTTTCTCCTTTTCTTTGAGATCTTTAATGGCTATGATTCGGCTTATAACGGAATAACGCCATTTCTTTGACTTCTTAATCGGATTTTATGCGCGGTGTTTGATAAATGTACACCATGTATTTTAATGTACACAATGTATAGATGTATACGCTTTAAACTAGAAATTGTTTTGAAGTATGTTACAGCGTTCATCACAATGTCCTATTTCTTTCCATTTTCAGGGGAACAACTGCTTGCAAGAACAAGGACAATCTTATCATGTCTCTTGTAAAATTCAACTGGAAGTGGATTGTAGCCGCTGTTATCTTGAAACTGGCAAACGATCTCTTGACATTTGTACCACCTCAAATACTGAAGAGATTGATTCATTACATGCTCATGGAGAAGTAAGTTTGGCAGAGCTTTTTGATTTGCAGTCTGTTTAACCTCATGTTCAGTTTAAATTACAACGGTGCGACAGTGCCCGTGTAGCGCATGTATAATATTTGTATGTTCTACATAAATTACAGATATTACCTACTTACCAACTTACCAACTAACTAACTAACCAACTAACCAACCAACTAACTAACCGACTAAGTAACTAACTAACTAACCAGCTAACTAACTTACTAACTTACTAACTAATTAACCAACTAATTAACTAACTAAACATCTGATTAGTTTAATGAAATAACAAATCGTTGTAGTTGTCTCAGTAAAACAGGAAACGGAACCTCCTGTCCCGGGCAAGTATTTTGTAAGGAGCCGTCAGCTGATTATCTCCGCATTGTAACTAAATCTTAATTGTAGAAAATTTTTAGAGAGTTTTGCTTTCATTAAGACAATCTTTACTTGTGTGATAAGACTCTTACATGTCGTATGAGCTGTGTTAAATGTTTTGTTCGTTTGTCAGGTGAAAATCTGTCAATGATGCGAAGTTCTTGATTAATCGAAAATGCAAATATATACCAATTGTGTACGGTTACAGCTGTTAATTTCCGTATTGTTGTATTTATTTATGTATTGTTGGATCCTTTGTCGGTTAATTACTGACTTCATTGACGTAAAACTAATAAACAACAAGAATTGCGCCCGCTTAGTTAGGTCTCAGGCGGACGCTAGATTTCCATCTCTCCAATTGTAAAGTCAAAGAAGCTTCTTTGATCTGCCCTCTGCTAATACTAGAAGCAGATTGACATATACTGTAAATATAATTTTTCGCGCAAATACCGCTAATGGAATTCCACGGCGGCTACAGTGAAAGTATTGGCCGTAAAACAACTTTATTTTAACTTATGTGGCGATACCAGCGGCTGTATGTAGTGGTTTTCGGTTGAGAAAACTTAAAACTCGCCACGTGAAATTCTAGCTTTTAGAAGCAACACACTTACATAATTTTGACGGTGCAGTTAAAATAGTTTTACTATAACGTCTATTTTTCGCTTAAGTTTGGCTGGAAGTCTCAGAGTCTTTAACTTGAAATAAACTTAGCTTGCGGTGACTGATACCCGGCTCTCGCTGCTTATATATTTTTTCGAACATTCTAACGCTAGGATGTTTGATGTTAGCCAATACACGATAACTATGACATCTAGTCAAATTTAACCGTAAAATATACTGGAAATGAAATCAGGTGCAGCCGAGGGCGATTCATGAGGTATGTTGTTCATAAAGTCTAATAATTTCGATTGCCATAGCTGGTTCAATCGGCCAACTGCTATGAGTACTGCTGAGTACTCAGTATGTGTAAAAAAGTATAACGCTGTGGAATTCGCGATTTGTCATTTCGTGCATCATGTAATCTTTTACACGATATCGCAAAATAAATGGTTGCCCTTAAACTCAACAACATTAATAAGTCAGATAAGCATTTGTGTTTATGTAGCTAACATAGTTGTTTATTGGGCCTTTAAAAAAGTTATTTACTCACAACCTTGTAGGTTTTTAGTTTATTTTTACAGATATATTGATGACGGTACAGGAGGTTGGAATGGTGAACCAGTTCAGTTCTTTCGTTGGTTTTGTAAAATTTATAGAATTTTGGATCGTGATTATAATTTAAAATTAACTTTTAATGTAAAATATGCTTGTAATTTTTTAGAATTTTTAGATGTAAATTACCGTTTTGTAAATACTATTTTAGATACCGATATTTTTTATAAGGAGACGGACGCTCATCGTTATTTAAGTTTTAAGAGCACACATCCGCACTATACTTTTAAGTCAGTTGCATATAGTTTATTCTTAAGATTAAGGAGAATTATTATTGACCATAATTTATTAGAATTTAGTTTAAATGAAATGTCAATTTTTTTTATTAAATCTGATTACCCCACGGAACTGCTAAATTCCGTAAGAAATGATGTAATTTGTAAATCTAGAGATTTGACCTACAGAAACAAGGAACATGAGTCAAAGAAATTTGAAGTAGGTTGGGTTGTAACTTTCGGACCGGGGTACGGAGAGGTGAAGAGTTTGGTCAAACAGTTGAACAATTCTCTTTCTACCTCGCCGTTATTTTCCAATAGGGAAACCCCGGCTTTGGGAGTTGTAGCAAAACGTGCTCCGAATTTAAGGAATATTTTGTTTAGTCAAAGAGATATTTGTTTAAATACCGGCCGCGGTTCGGTCACCACCAGATGTACACCTCTTGGCACTAGACGTTTAGGTAGACCTTGTGAGTCTTGTGACCTCATGTCCGGGGAAACAAAGCTC
>JH153046.1:23105-36661 GCA_000226015.1 Mnemiopsis leidyi
ACATGCTATCTACATGACATGCTATCTACATGACATGCTATCTACATGACATGCTATCTACATGACATGCTATGTACATGACATGCTATCTACATGACATGCTATCTACATGACATGCTATCTACATGACATGCTATCTACATGACATGCTATCTACATGACATGCTATCTACATGACATGCTATCTACATGACATGCTATCTACATGACATGCTATCTACATGACATGCTATCTACATGACATGCTATCTACATGACATGCTATCTACATGACATGCTATCTACATGACATGCTATCTACATGACATGCTATCTACATGACATGCTATCTACATGACATGCTATCTACATGACATGCTATCTACATGACATGCTATCTACATGACATGCTATCGTAGAGTCTTCGCCAGAAACGAGAACAAAAGAGCGTGTATTCATATCTTAATCCTCATGCTATTCTATCTTAGAGATAAATAACAGGTGTACTGCACTCAAGTCCGGCTTTCTACAAAACGTGTCTAATTGATTTAAAGAAGAAAGAGTCAATAATTAGGGGTTCAGTGTGCGTGTGTGCGTGTGTGAGGTGTGTGCTTGTAACTAGTAAGAGTATGTGTGTGTATGTATTAAACAGGTGTGTTTGTTAGTGTATGTGTCTGTCCGTGTGTGGGAAGAGTTCTAGCACGTGGCGTGTAAAATATATGTCTTGAAGATCACTGAGATCGTAGTTGATCATTGAAATACATGTCATGGAACTAGCTGTTAAAATTAATTCTTAAATGAAAATAATTTAAAAATCGACCCTGGAAAGTTCAGACGATACTTTATAAACTTTGTCATTAGTCTACCTATAAGTTAAAAACGTGTAATTCTGCCCTTTGAAATGTCATTAGTCAGTAAGTAGTTAGTTCTACATAAGTCTTTGTACAGAGTGTTATACATATTACATCACTATATTGGGGTAGAAATACAAGCTAAATCAGCTCTAGCCCTAACTCTCACTTCGATTTTAACAGCGCGCCAATAGTCTCTAACACAACAGTTCTCACTCATCTGCCAGAGCTTTCTCTAATTTGAGAATTCAGTGATATTTACTCACAATATGCATGTTTAAACAGAATATACGGGATAGTGCAGCGTTAAACGTCCTCTCTTGGGACCTGTATATGTGTTATTTACCCCTGTGTGTAGGAGCAATGTTATTTACAAGGTACTAGACCTCTGAGTTACAAATCATATACTCAATATTTAGTATGACTAATGCTCTAGATTCTCCTTAAAACTACCCTCCATTCATTACTCATGTTAGGACTTTTTGTGGGTGCGAACTTTGAATTCTGTTGCCAGGCGACCGGCCTGTCAGTATTGAAGTGCCGTGGCAAGTCTAAATGTCATTGTCATGTAATAACGTCTTGCCCTGCCGTACACAGTGCTTGTTGGATTATGTAATTGTGCCAGGGGTATATTCAGCCTGCATGCCTCATTATGCCTAACAACATAGTTATGTGTTGACGGGCCGCCCTCCAATTCCCTAGTTAGATCTGCGCACAAAGATTCGCGGGTAACCGTACAAGTGAGGCTGAGCCAACATATGTTGGTTTCGTGCTCTGAAGTATCCTTCTAACTGTCAGCTGGTAGCGTTTTGGTGGTGACGCGCGGACTTAATTAACCTGGCTTTGTGAAACCCCGCCTTTATTTCTGCTACTTATCAGTTGTCCTTTTGGACAGATCTTAGAGGTATAGAAGTTTGAAGTGTCAAAAGTTAGAATAACACAGAAAATTTCGAACATTTCGAAACTCAGAAACCGTCATCGGGAGATTAAAGGTGAAGCTATGGCTTCGCAGATGGTTTGGTAATTTGTGATAAGGAGCTTAAGAAAATTCGGGTAATGTTTACTACATAGACTGCACTTGCGGTACGGCTTGACAATTATGATTCAAAGTGAATAAATTGTTGACGCATGATGCAATGGCTATTGCCAACCGTTATATGTTGTTACACGGTTTCTTTCAAATCCATACACACACTAAATTCCAAATAACACAACATTTAGGCCTATGATGTTGACAAAAATGTAATAATCTACAGCTGTAAGCTTACACAGCGTTATCATGTCCCTGCTAAGTACACATAATTTCAGGAACAAAACGACGACGGTACCATAGTCACGAAACAAGACGAAGGATCCCCGAGTATCGTTATCATGACCCTGCTTGCCCTGTTATCTCTCTTTGCATTCCATTGTACCTGGATAACATCTTCTGCTTACAGCTCCCCTTCCATCGTACTTTCAACTGGGGGCGGTGGAGGGTAAGTCTCACTTTTTAGAGAGAAAGGGGAAAAAAGTTAAACTTTGTGAAGAAATTCGGTATCGGGTATTCGGTTGACATACATTTTTGACGTGCCATGTTCAGGCGATGAAATGCATCTGTATTACTACACGAAAATGTTGTTCGGAAACTTGGCACATTGTTAGAGAAATTGGCTCAATTTTCAGTATAACACGTCACGTAGGACATAAATTGAACCAAAAACGGTAACACTTCAGGCAATACTATGTTGGGACGCGCGACTCTTTTGTTGATATGTTATACGCGCGTTTCATCTTTGAAATTTTAATTGCGCGCGTAGTAGTTCACGTGCGTACGTTAAGTACGTATACCGTACACGGTAGTACGCACTTTCGTTTAGTTACTAGCTTAATAAACTTGGCTTAATCAGTAATCACGTCATGATTTATGAACTTAGCTCAAATCCGACCTTCACAAAACGGTTAACTGATATCATCTTATCTATCACGAATCCGTGACCTATCCTGGATACAGAACGCGACGCACGCTGGACGTACTTTTGCTACACCGTATAAGTTATTGAAATAGTCTGTAACACAAACTCTCTGTGCATCATAATAACCCTTGTATTTGTGCAGGACACGACACATTTTGGACGATTTTAGAGAAGCGTACTTTTGGTTGAACCAGAACACAGACGATCTTAGCAGAGTTATGAGTTGGTGGGACTATGGTTATCAGATAGCGGGAATGGCAAACAGGTTTGTCGTGACTTCTTCTTAGCTTCTTCTCTTAAAGCGTTCGGTCCGGGGGGGGGGACGGTAAAACAAATAAAGTTCTGCGTGTAGAGATATACGTTTGAGACTATATACTGTGATCTTCTCAGTGAAGTTTACCCTTTACACTGCTATTTCAGGACTACGCTAGTGGACAATAACACATGGAATAATAGTCACATAGCACTTGTTGGTAAAGCTATGGCCAGTAATGAAGAGAATGCGTACAAGATCATGCAGGACCTCGACGTGGACTATATTCTAGGTCCTTGGTTGTTTAAATTCCTTTGTAGAATATAATCAGTTTATTACCGTATCAGCAGGCTTATTCATAAGTACTATGTATTTAAGTTTTATCGAATAAACTTCAGCCCTCCAGTTTTGTTTTTATTGAGCATGGTATTATCACTTCCCTTTATATTTCAGTGATTTTCGGAGGCATGATAGGATATTCCGGTGACGATATAAACAAGTTTCTGTGGATGGTCAGAATTGCTGAAGGAGAGCACCCTCAAGATATCCAGGTTTTTCATTACATCATTCTTACTAATAACTTAGACAAAGAAAACGATTAGCTGATCCAAACGCTACTCTGAGTCACATATGAAATTGAAAATCTATCCTCGGGGCCGGGAATTTACTTGGGGTCAACTTTAATTGTTCTCCCTGTTTACATAATGCCACTCCTATGTATTATAACAGTAGACCAGTCGGGCAGGACACAATACAGTAACACTTAATGATGTAATTCTTCTTAAATACATGTTACTTAGCTTTGGGAAAGGATAGATGGGTAGAGAAGAACCTCGAAATACAATTTCCCATGCACAACCTGAAAGCCCGCCCTCAGGAAGGACGTTACTTCACCCCGGAGGGAGAATACAGGGTTGACGGCAGAGCCTCCCAGACCATGCTCGACAGTATGATGTACAAGATGTGTTACTACAGATTTGGTGAGGTCACCGTCGACCATCGTCAACCTCCCGGCTTTGACAGGACCAGGGAGTCGGTTATTGGCAATCGAGATGTTAAGCTGGAGTATATTGAGGAGGCGTTCACCACGACAAACTGGCTCGTCCGGATATACAAGTATGTTTTATTCATGCCAGGGGTTTAGGAGAGGATTTGTAGGATACGGATTGTTTTTTCAGTTTGTATAAACATACTAATATTAAAGATATCAGGAAGCTCATTACTGCCATCATTAACTAAGTGTCCGGCAATTTCAGAGTAAAGAAGCCTAACAATAGGATAGAGAAGAAAAAGAGACGTCCCCTCAAAGCCAGACGTCCTAGGGTGAGTTAAATTTATCTTTATTCACGTGACATTCGGACTTGATAACAAAACCCGAAATATCTTGTTTTAAGGAGAATTGTGAACTGCTCAATCTTATTACATGCGTGTCCGATCTATTCATTGTGTCCACTGTGCTAAAGTTTGAAAGTGCTGAAAACTAGGGCTATAAAACGCTGTACTTTTCAGAAGACGAGGCGTGGTGAGAAGGGGACAGTGGGGAACACAGTTCTTGTTAGTAAGGGGAAGAAGGTATCTACACGAAAATAACACAGGCCCTGTTACCAGATTTCAGCACGAACTTTATTCAGCGAATTTATTAATTTATGAATAATTTTGTTGTTGTATAAGCTGATTGATGCTGCTTAATTATAGTATTGTTTTTGCAATGGAAATATTTCAAATATCGCTTTAAGCCCTCTTCTAAATCTCAGTACATCACCCATTTCAATATGATCGTTTTATACTTGTATTGATATTTGCTTAGTAAGTTATGTTGTGTTTAGTGTTGATTTGTGTTTCTAATTTGCAGAATTGAATTAAGGAGCGGGAATTTTACATGTTTTCAATATCAAAATCCCTACATGGGCATGCTCAAAACTTGATTCTGTCAGGAGCTGCGCTCCCCTTTATTTGAACATTTACTTCAGCTTTGATGGAATTTTATTTATCTTGACCCGGTATGAGACGTTTGGCTCTTAGTTGATTGAGTGATATTTAATTAACAACAAATTTATTGTTTTATTTGTAAAAATAAAGTCGAGAAAAAAAAGGGCGATGAGCTAGTGG
The DNA here is from genome assembly GCA_000226015.1 of Mnemiopsis leidyi. Classification (NCBI taxonomy): domain Eukaryota; kingdom Metazoa; phylum Ctenophora; class Tentaculata; order Lobata; family Bolinopsidae; genus Mnemiopsis; species Mnemiopsis leidyi. The sequence goes on from JH153046.1 coordinate 28,253, forward strand.
GAGTTACGAAGATAAAAGCAAGAGAAATTTATGCTCATTAAAATACTGGCCACTAATCGCCTTGTGCAAATCCTCATTCCTTCCTGTCGTCCTACTTTTTTTAAAATCATTTCTTAGAACTATTAAAACTGCAAGTTTAAAGTTTGCTACGCATCTCATTGCATGGTAATCCTGTAAACAGTAGACATTTTAAGTTTTGTGTTATACAATGTCATCAAAAGGGGACCTCTACTTTACTGTGGCTGTGTGGACTCACTGTAGTTACATAACATCGTAATACATACATTCTCTTATCAAAACGAGCAAAATCCTCGGCTATTAGAGTTTTTTATCTTATCCTTATGGAATTTTAGTTGCTTAATTTTTTGCATTCAGTTAATTCATGGTGATTGCGTAGCCCAACTTACAGAGTTACAGAAAAAATAAGTGAAGTTTACAGTAAACAGAGATGTACTCTAGTAGTACATTGTAGTACGGTGTAGTTGTACTATACATTGTAGTACATTGTAGATGTACTATACATTGTAGTACATTGTAGATGTACTATACATTGTAGTACATTGTAGACGTACTATACATTGTAGATGTACTATAGATTGTAGTACATTGTAGATGTACTATACATTGCATTGTAGTACATTGTAGATGAACTATACATTGTAATTTGTAGGTGTACTATACATCGTAGTACATTGTAGATGTAGATGTACCGGTGCGACACGCGCATTTAAATCACGCTTCGAATTAGGTTCGAAACAGACTCTCTTCCATTTATATCTTCCATTTTTATCACCCTCTTTTGTTCTTGTAGCCGTAGGTTAATAACCTACTGACGCGCATCTGCATCGTCTGTTACGGTTGTAGGTTGATAACCTACTGTCGCGGCCATCACGCGCTCTCACGCATTTCTGGCCTGGCGACATGAATTTCGAAAAAAAATCTAGACGCGCATCGCCCGTTGACCGTTACGGTTAATGAATAATGATGTCTAAAATTTTTAATTCGCCAGGCTTGTCAGACGTTGCCTGACCTGCTGCCGCGAAGCGGCAGCCCCCGCGCGCGGCGCGGCAGCGAAGCTGCCGCCCCGTAGAAATTTAATTTAGAAATTTAATTTGAATTGAAAATGGGCCGCAACGCAAGGCAACGCCAGGCCAGAAAATCAGAAATGCGTGAGAGCGCGTGATATGATGGCCGCCACCCAATACACAATAGTCCAAGTACACAAAGGTCCCTAGACTATTATAGAAAACAGTGAAACACTAATATTGCTTGGGATGGGTTACCTGGGGACCTCAGGCTAATTGCTGCAACGCCCGGTAAGGGATGGGGGGTTATAATGATCATTCATCAAGATTTCTCATGGGGTTCCCACACAGGAGCCTCATGTTGCGGCCCGTTTTCAACTTCAAATCGAATGAAATTCTATTGAAAATAGGGCTGCGCTGTGCAGGGCTGCGGCTGCTACAATCATGGCTAGAGTCTAATAAACTTAACCCTTTTTGCTCGTTATCTTGGTTCCCTCCTTGCTTCCCTTTAGAAGAATTCAGAGACTATTTTCGAGAGGAACTTGCTTTTGTATATGGTTGGAATAATTACTGGTGGACATTCGGATTGGTCCCTTTTGCTCTGATGGCGGTGATAACACTCACCTACAGACTGGAGACATACGAAGATATAGACGATGGAGGAATGCATCTCAGTGTCACCGAAACACATTGGGAGTGGCGCCTTTACCGGACCGAGGCCGAAGTGAATATCTTAACGAATTACTATCTCGACATCACGATGTTTTTTATTCAATGGGGAGTTGCAAACTTTCATAAAAAGGAATCTAGTTGGAAGCCGGGAGCCCTCGAAAAATACAAGAAACTAGATAAAAGTTACCCAACCTCTTGATCTTATGTTTAACTATCATGTACCAATAACAGCCAGGCCATCATTGCCCTTGTTTTGCCTTTGGAGGTATTCGTGACCCGCTGAGAGATGTAGATGTTGGTGCATTGTCAGCGGCCTCAGCCACGTAGAGTGCATGGGCATCATCTACCTCATCAACATCGTCAGCATCATTGTTAACGCGTTTTCTTTAAGTATGAGGGAACTGCGGAGTCCTGAAGCGAGTGTGACTTCGATTACGCTGAGGAGGGATCTAACATCAGGGACTGGCTTGGCTCATTCATGCCTGTCATTATTGTGATCGCCAGCCCCATTGAGATACAACATGCAGCTTCTAATTCTGGAGACTTTGTCCGAGAACATCTCCAAATTCCAAAAGCAGTACCAGCAATGTGTAACAGTTAAGCTGTTTCGAGCCATTCTTGCAGAACTTGAAAGGAAAAGGTAAAAAGAAAAATTTCCAAGAAAGTGTCCGAAGAAAGTTGCAAGGACCGATTTTTACAATATTTTTACCTCTTATTTTTGGAAAATGCTCGTTAAGGTTTATATTAGTTATTGGATTTGACATCTGGTTCCCTACCACCGTACTCTTTTGTATCTGCACCCATATAATTATTAATTATATGTTAAGTGTTTTTATATCGCGATTAGTTTTTTGTATTCACATTTTAATTAACTTTAACTGATGTGATCTCTGTTTAGTTGATGATTGTAAGGTGACTGCAGGGACGTGACCTCGACCAAAAGGAATTATTGCTGCTCTAGAGTACGAAATAAAAACAATGCATATGGTCTTGTTGGAGGCGGAGCGTCATCGTTCAGTGAAAAGATACTCATTGTCATACTGATACAACACAGATTGATGGCCAGAGGGACGAGATTTCATGTTACATTATCATAGTGTAAGATTAAAATAGAAATTGTGCTTTCAAAGGTCGCTGTCAAGAATATTTGCCGGTCGAATTTGAGACAAGGCAGCAACATGAGGCTATCAGGCTATTTGATATTGAGAAATAATGATATGCAGTAATATCTATCTTCTCAGTTAAGTAATATTTATCTTCTCAGTTCTTTAAATCGATGATTACCTGCTCGAACAGCCATCTTGGGGGAGCATTTCGGCTTAATGGGGTTGGGAAGGGATTTAAAAGTTTGTGATAATGCTTTTGATAATGATATTTTGATTCCAATTCATTGCCACCCAGCTGCACTATCTTGTGTAGGTCCGGCTTGCCGGGCAGAGCTACGTTTTGGTTATCCGTCATTTAGTACATCCTTTTGCCTACTTTAAGAGTTCGCTTTCCTATAGAGTTTGAATATCATGTTTGTTTCATTCATGAATTATTTACTGTACTATTTGTCAAGTTTCAAATAAAAACTTGGGAATATAAGGATATTCGACTTTGATATATATTTATAGTCTTTTAGTAGTTAGCAAAGTGCCAAAGTTTTAGCAAGGTTTTGTCAGTACCTCCCCTTCCTTTCATCTTCTTCCACCGGTTTATTAGCAAATATTCCAAGTTGGCCTTTCCGGCCAGGTCAGAGCTCCTCAGGGCCTTGTCGCAGTGATACCCGACTCTCGCAGCTCAAAGCTGAACGTTTCGTTAGAACGTTAGACGGATATAATCTCGTCAAGTCAAACTCAAAGCATATTATGATTTTTCAAAGATCTTCACGGCTTTGGGGATGGTTTCGTCGCCTTTTCCGTCAGTTTCACTACGATCAGATCCCTGCCAGTCTGCCTTGTTAACTTAATGAACTGTCCGGCCAGAATGGAAAGATTTAAATAAGTACACTTAAGGGTTAAGTTTGGGTTATTAAGGGGTGAGTTTGGGTTTCTCCGGAATTACTTTTAGTTAGTTCAGAGTATTCGCCTATGCAATCTTCTTCGGTCGACTCAGCCAAATGATAAAATACGATTGTTGGATCGATACAGTTGATGAAACACCATCGTTTAACTTTAGTGAGGTTCACCTTCGTGACGTCAATACTTGCTTAAAGTTCGAATTGAAAAATGGGCAGCAACGTGAGGCAATAGAATATAACGCCCTGATAAACTTAAAGTCGTTAACTAGTTACTGTTAGCAGGGTTTTTTCACCATCTCCCAGACCTCTCATCTTCTTCAAAATGTGGTCTCAACTAAACATCAAGGAAATCCTTCACAAAGAGTGGAGATTTATCAAGCTGACCATGTCATACCTCACAACTGTGCTCTACAGAACCTTTATGGGGTTCATTTCAATCATGTTCGCGGGAACCATCAGCCAGGTTCACCTAGATGGGGTGGGTCTTGCCAACACACTCTACAACATCGTCTCCTATTCCTTTTCCCGGGGTTACACCTTCACCTTCGAGACGTTCGGACCCCAGGTCTATGGGTCCTCAGAGCCTGGTGAACTGACTACATGTCTGATGAAGTGTCTGTTACAGGGTGGAATGTTGCAGCTGCTCATCTTGGGACCCTACCTCAACCTGGTCTATCTTATCGATATACTCCCGGACTCAGCTCTGCAGCATGGAGATGACGCCGATCTTTCGGATTATCGCAGAATTGCAGTGAAGTATTTAAGGATTACAACGCTTGTGGAGTTTCTTGACTACACAGTAACCTTGATTTCCACCTACTTTGCCGTCCTTGGCAAAACAAAATACATTTATGTGATCTCAGTGATGATGGTATCGACGCATCTCCTGACAAATTATACATTTGTCTCACTTCTTGGTCTTGGAGTTGAAGGAGTCGGAATTGCTGCTATCATTTCACGGTCTTTAACATTGGTCTTTTCGGTCTGTGTATGCATAATAAACATCAACAAGGGGGAAATTCCCTGGAAAGGCTTTAGCACCAAAGTCTTCATTGGCTGGAAGCCTATGATAGAACTAGGAATCCCAGCAGCTATTCTGATGTTCGTGCAAATATCCCTATTGGAGATCTCAACATTTTGCAGTCAGTTTGTCAGCCTTGCCACATTTTCTGCGCTCATTATCACCCTGCAGTGCTACTATCTAATGTGGAGTGCAGCCCAGGCGATGTCATTCACTGCTTCAAACTTGATCGGAGACGCGTTGTCACAGGGAGACGCCACCGACGTAAGACATTACATGATCCTGACTCTGACTAACTCTTTCATAGCAGCTGTGCCAACCGCACTGATCACTTACTTCCTGAGGGGTTATTTGGCGGGTATTTTCAGTGAAGATGCTGACGTCATAGATTTATTTAGCAGAAACTTCTGGCTGGTTAGCGCGGGACTTATCATTCAAAACCTAATGTTGACCATAAACCACGGCATCCTGACGGCATTCGGAGAGCAGGCGTACACGTCCATTACGTTAACCATCTCCTCCCTGTTTGTCGGTCTTCCCTTCGTCCTCGCTACCATTTTTCTCACTGACTGGGGAATGATAGGAATACTGATTGGCTGGGTTATGAACGATGGAGTACTTTTAATCACTGGATTGGTAAAGATCTGGAAGACGGACATAAGCAAAGAAATAGAGAAAAGTCATCTTAGAGTTGAAAAGTCTACTTACGGCACTTTGGATACTATTAAGCTGAACATGAATTTTGAAGACCCTGGCCTAAAAACTGAGGAAATTTCGGATAAAACCAGGATCGAGCAGAGATTTGAAAGCCCTATTTCTGGACGCGACAAAGAAGCCAGGAAATTACTTCACGTCAATTACATCAGAGGCGGATTTCCGGCCGATGTGAACGAAGTGAATCTGCAGAGGGACACCAAAACCGTTTGTAAATTTTTCTTACTTTCTGTATCTTTATTCGTTGTGCTAGCCAGCATCTCTTTTATCAGAGATTACAATTGATATGGCTATTTATTTTAACCTATACAGTTTGTATTATCGATAATTTGTTTATCGTCATGAAAACATATATTAATATATGAAACTCGGTCAATGATCAATCAATGTCAGCAATTTTTCTCGATCAAACTGTTTGCCTCTTCTTCCAGCTTATTGGCTTCTTCTGTCAATCGTTCAGCCTCATCCTCCAATTTATCAGCAAATGTTCCAAGTTTCTCTCTTTCGGCCAGGTCGGAGCTCATTAGGGCCTTGTCAGTCAATGCATCTGCTTTTTTGATGATCTTTTCGGCTTTTAGGCATAGTTTCTCCGCCTTTTCTGTTAGTTTCACGACTGCCGGATCCATGCAGTTTGCCATCTTAGCTTGAAATGTTCATCTAAAATGCAAAAATGATATGAATTATAAGTATTGCATTGGAAAGAGATGTTATGATCGATTGCCGAAAGTGCCCACGCTCTAATAGTGACATTGATTGCCGAATTCAATTGAATTGACAGTTGCTATTCAACGTCTTACTCTTATCAACCTGCAATCCAAGTCGCTTGAATTTAAACTTCGTCACGATTATACTGCACGACCGTAAAAGCTGACGCCCGTTTTTTATTTTCTTTCACGTCCCAATTTTATTTAAATTCGATTTGAAATTGATGTCCTCACCAGAGTCAAATTTTCTTTTTACAATTGTGTATTCATGTGTAACAAAGAAAGAAGACAGTGTGCAAACAGTAAAGGCTTCAAACTGCAATGTTTACATCAAGCTATCGGAACCAAAACCATCACAATATTAAGAAAATATAACTGTACTGGTTAGTTGAGATATCTACAAGAAACATCGCTGTTGTCAGCCTACTCCAGCCGATCCCTGAAGAGACTCAATATAACCGCTACCAAATCGCTACCTTTATATCTGGCAGCTGAGGTTAGGGAAGAAACTTGTAAGAGAAGCTGTAACTTAGTCATATTTTACTGCAAGCAGATAGCAATAAAGTATGAGCAATGTTTGTTTTAACTTAGAGGAGCAGTTTTGATACTTATAAGTTCTTGACTTAATAAAGAATCGCCCACCATGACAAATAGAGCAGCTAACCTCAGCTATACAGATGTCCCAAAAAAAACTCCACTTGAGTCTACCCAAAGTTGCTCTGAAACGGATCAACACCAAAGAAAATGGAACATAGACTATACTCTGGGATAAACAAGTTTCGATACAAAAATAACATATAATTCAAAAATGTCCTTCCTCTGAAAAGTTCCTCACCATCATCCTTCATTTCCAATGCTCCAGTTTACAAAAATAAACAGCATCATCATCACAATTCAGCTCCGTAATGTGAGTAAAATTGAATTACTGTGGTCTTCGGGCCTGGGCTGGCTATTTGCTTTTGCTGTTTTATGTTAAATGTGAATCTAACTCTAAAATAAATTGAAAACAACATTTTTGCCGCAAAAGCAAACTCAATTTTCAAAATGTCCCACACTCCACAGATGAAGAAATGATCTTGAGTCGTTCATGCTGATTTTCAGACAGAGAGGCTTTTCTGGTATAACAAATCTCAAATAGATGTTTAGCTCAATTAAAAGTTTTCCCCAGGACATTTTGGATGGAGTCAGACAGCGGCAAAACTACGATCACCTAATACTTCAGCCTAGCAGGATTCAGTGGTGGCTGCTTCCACTGCTGCTTCTACTGCTCGGTCGACCGCATCGTGTGCTTCCTGAACGGCGTCAGCAGCGGCCTCTTGAGCAGCTTCCGCTTCCTCTGAACAGCACTCTCCGTCATCATCTTCCTCCTCGGTGCTGCCGGCCATGTCGTCACTCTCCTCAGCTGCTGTGTCGCCTGATTCTTCTGCTGAGTCGTCGGTGCTTCCTCCCATATCATCAGATTCGGGCTCGTCGGAACTCAAATCCAGATCGTCGGCCTGCTCTATTATGTGCTCAATCTCTTGATCGTGATCAGCCATTGTGTGTGCAGAGTTTAACAGGTTCACCAAAAGTTTAACGAAACAAACTATTGAATTGAGAACTGGGGGTTTAGATAGAGGCCGCTATCTAATGATCTGAATCGATGGAATCACTTCCTGGTGCGATGGTATTGGACAATAACAAACCATGATTTCATCCTCACGTGATTCATGAGCCCAATAGCAAGCCCTGATTAACTAGAACTCGGCTAAATGGTGGTGAGCTTACAAATTCCAAATTTAGCAGTCTAACCCTAACAAGCTTACTTTTGTTGTTTAACGCCGGTTCACCGTTAGGTCACTAATCAACCATTAAGTTGATTGTTTTAAGTTGCGGTTATGAAACAAGTGTAAGCCATGCAGCTCACTGGCTTTGACAGAAAACACAAGGGGTGTAAACTAAAAGATTGCGTGGTAGTCTTACACAGGAGCTAGATGGCTTGCGGAGGTAGTGTGATGACACCACGTGTGTCAGCACTTCGTTACAGCATTGCTTCAAATAATTTCTATAATATTAGTTGTTTTAAGTATTAAAACATACTTGAATAAATAAGTAAATAAGTAAATAAGTAAATAAGTAAATAAGTAAATAAGTAAATAAGTAAATAAGTAAATAAGTAAATAAGTAAATAAGTAAATAAGTAAATAAGTAAATAAGTAAATAAGTAAATAAGTAAATAAGTAAATAAGTAAATAAGTAAATAAGTAAATAAGTAAATAAGTAAATAAGTAA
>JH153047.1:5892-19536 GCA_000226015.1 Mnemiopsis leidyi
GGAGGGGGGCGGAGGGGAGGGTCGTATACCACACTTCATATTGTCATACTAGGGGGGTGGCAACTTTCTTTTTTTCTTTTCTTGAACCCGGACTAAAATTTGACGAAAAATCGATTGAGAATAGTCTCGAGGTTCAAAAATGTTTGGTTAAGTGTCTTTTCTGGGGTGGTTGCCACCACCCTAATAATAAGATTGATGATGCTATAAATAAATGGTTTTGATACTGTTATGTTTAACAGATTTAGATTTTGAACTTGATGATTTAACATTGTGATTATCATTGTGATTATGTCCTACGCTTAACGGATGAAACGATACTTCAACTTCTTACTAACGAGATGGTATCACATTATTCGAACTAGTCATAAAATGTTTCTTTTTTGCCGGTTTTCTCTAAATGCCGTCATTATAATTCAATTTGAGTAACCCTTAATGATACTATGAATTGGCTACATTTACCACCCAACAACTCTACCAGTGTAACTAATTCTCTGCGTTTACAATCTAAATTCTATCTTCATTCGACATTCTTCCACAAGGATACAGCTAAGTTTTGAGAGTTACAATCTAAATTATATCTTCCACAAGGAAGCTAAGTTTTGAGAGTTACAATCTAAATTCTATCTTCCACAAGGAAGCTAAATTTTGAGAGTTTGAAAGTCCTGACAACAACCATTGTCATGATGATGTGGGTTGTTGTTGTTATTATCATCACTACAAGAATCTGTACTGTCTACGTTCAAGAAGGTACGATTTTATTGGTATTATAACAGCATATTATCTTATTATAAACTGACAATCTTGCTTGTAATAATGCTATCTTAGAACTAGGCTGAACTAATGTACTGAAACACTGCAAATCAATTAATTGATTAATTCTTGTTTAAATAAAACAAAGCTGTTGCGTTACATTACCAATCAAGTATATGGCATTAGTAATATCTACAGGTTGGATAGCAGTACAACGTGGAGTAATGATTAACTACGACCTAGAGAACTCCCCGCTACAGATAAGTACTGACAGTGAGGTGGGGAGTAACGAGAAAGTGTTAGTGTATTTCTATAATGCTCAGGGACATGTAGCAGAGGGAGTCTACATCGTCTTCTCGTCTCCTCCACAGTACGGGCTCTACTACTGCACATCCTGGACTAACTTCCCTGCTGACCTCCCCCCAAAAACTGACAAGGTTTGGAAGATAACTTTTTCAAGAACCTCAGATGTTCCACGTCTAGTGATACACTGTAACAACGTAGAAGTTCTCAACGTTACGATGTCCGGTAGTACATGTAGTAGTAGTGGTTGGAGTACAATCTGGAGCAGGAACGTGGATAAGATAATGTTCGATAACTCGGACACCGCATCAGATTACTATAGACCAGGTAAATTACTGATGCTTATTTTACACAACAATTACTGTTGTACTTTTAACTGTTTAAGTACAATGTTTAGTTATGACACTAACTCAGTGGCACTTGTGACATGTCCACATTCGAAAATATCGCCAATTTATGAACAATAAATTGATACATTACGTACCTATATTAAATTCATTATTCATTAACATGTGTGTTATTTATTCAATTCTCGAAGTAAAAATCTTCCAATGTGGTAATGTACCACATTAAAAGAACTGATTTTATCAACAATATGACAATCTGCATCTCCCGTCCCCTCCCCCTCCTCTTCCCCCTCCCCTCTCCCTCCACAGAGTTTAAATTCTCTATAACCCACTTGCAGCGAGAAATGCAAACATGACGTTTATTTGCTCTTTCTTCTGCGTTAAAATTCGCTATGTGCCAATGATAACATAATTCCTTCAGTCGAATGCAGTGCTGGAACATATAGAGATGTCTCTGTCTTTAACTGCACTAAGTGTCCTCAAAACTCGGTAACAGAACAAGCTGGAGCTACTTCCTGTGCTTCTTGTACAGCAGGAACAGTTTCTAATGAAGAACGTACACAATGTGGTAATGTACCACATTAAAAGTACTGATTTTATCAGCACTATGACAACAGCATCTCCATTGCACTAAAAATTTTTACAATAAGATAAAAAGTCTGTAAAAGCATGTTGTTTCTATAATTATTTCATATCATTTTGCAAAAATTTCAGAGCCCTGCTCGGCGGGGACACACAGACCAGCTGATCAGACAATCTGTAAGAAGTGTCTTGGAAACACTGTCAGTACAGAGGGGGCTGACTCCTGCACTCCCTGCGACACAGGACTTCAGTCTAACTCTCAGAACACTCAGTGTGGTACGTACAATTTCAAGTAAACGAAGTTTACCGTGAAAAAACCTTAAGTCAGTCATCGTTTTTGTGACTAAGCAGTTTGGACACTTAGATATGTGGGTTTTATAATAAACTACCAAAATACCAACAAAATATTTCAGAATGTTCCCAATTTGAAGTGACTAACGGTACTGTCTCACCAAGTGGAGCTGTACCACAAGGTGCAGTAGTCACTGTCACGTGTTCAGAGCCAGAACGCTACGTGCTGATTGGTGACAAGAAAGTCACGTGTCAGTCTACAGGGTGGAGTAAAAAACCAGAATGCAGGAAGTGTGGTAAGTTTTATCATGTTGATTCCAAAGTAGTTTTTAGTTAGAGAAGTGCTTGCTGTACATACTTGCTTGCTGTATTCGCCTACAAATTTTGAAACCTTTTTATCATTTTCACGCAGAATTTTAATTTTTTTTCAATTTCACACCAATTAGCATATCAACTTATACTATATTGAACGAGTTGGGAAATCTCATCACACTATAACAGAGCAGTGCCATAATATTGCTTGGAGGATCTTCCACATTATAATCATTGTAATATGTTTATTTGATTGTTTGTCTGTCACAGCCGTATATGGTAGTATTGGTTGGGTGATCAATAGGAGTCATGGACCATATTTGGTGATGGGCTAAGAAACATAGTAACGGGCAGTTGCGCATGCAAAGTTGTAGTTCTGCATCTAGATGCTCAAATATAGGTTAGCGTTGGTTTAAATATTCAAGTTAGTGTAACTTGCATCCAGATTAATGTTTTTGATGCGGTAAAAAGGGTCAGGTTGTATTTCACGTTGTCTGGACTCTTGGCCTACCCAGCAAATTGCGATGTAATTTAGAGTATCAAATTATGCGATTAAATGGGAATAAAAAATTATAGATGTACAAAAGAAGTATTTAGCAATATAACAGGAGGTATAGGAGAGAAAAGGGAGGTGGGAGGAGGAAGGTGGGAGTCGCATTATTAACATACCGGAGGACACGTTTCCTGCTAGTTTTATTGGTGTTGTCAAAAACTTAGATATCATCAATTAACCCTAAAGAACCAGGAATATTTATATGAAGGCTACGTTAATTTGGGAATCAAGACAGCACAGAGAAAAATCAAACAGTTGAGGGTAGGTTTCATTTCATTTTCAGATACTATAAAAAGCTGTGAGAAATACAGATTTCAACACACAGAAAATAATCAACTACGGATGATTGAACTCCAGAGAACATACAAATGATCACTGGAATAAATTTTGAATAATTATTCAGACTTCGTAAAGAAAAACTAACCTTCATTGTAAAATTTGCAAAAACAAATTTTCAAAATAAAATCTGTGTCGCTATTTGGTCCTTATACCTAAATCCACCTTAAATCCCTGCCAAGGTGATAGTACAGAGACAGAACTATTTTAGAATGCCAACAGAGTCCTGAAAACACCTACAGAGGTTTGATAGTTTTGTTAGCAAATTTTTGTTAGCAAATTATGAGGGATGGGTCACTGTCACTGCAGTCATTTGAGCGATTAATAACCACATAAATGTCATTATTGTATAGCGTTTGTTTTTTTGGGTGACCCTCCCCTCTTTCATCAAAGTGACTGTTATTTTGAGAAAAATTTTATTGACAATTTAAAACTATTAAAATATTTTTTAGGGAAATTTTGATATCTGTATCTTATTCATAATGCTTCAGGTAACATTTCATGTTTCAAAGATCACCCTACGTTTAATTAAAAAGCAGCTACTATGAAATAGAATATCCTACATTTGGAATACATACACTATATAAAATAAGAACTTTAAGATGCACTGTAGGTAAATAATATAAATTTCATACGACTCATACTCCTAAATCAACAATAAGTTGCATAACTTATTATACACAGTAAACCCTCGATTTACCGGGCCTCTGTTTACCGGGCCTCCTTCCTTTCCCCCGAAATTTTTCAATATTTTCACACAACATTTTTCAAAATTTTTTCCGTTTTTATTTGGCCAGGACATATGAGCTTTCACTGGCACACGTGACATTTTGGTAATGGCTCTTCGCCATGTGACACCGTGATAGAGCCTTAACATGCAAGCTGACAGCTCATACACAGGTATACTGATATATGTAACGTAACCACGGCATACAAATTAAAACGATCATCGACCTTGAGATTACTGATTGAAGATGTAATTTAGAACGTTGGATCCATTCTCACAGTTCTAAATCCCTGAAGGAGTACTTTTATCAATAAATTTGATCAGGATGACGTTTACATATAGCTATCAATAACTTTAGTTATCATTTTTGGCCAAAATAAGGCCATATTTTGGTCAAATTCTATTTACCAGGCCCTTCTATTTACCGGGCCTCAACCCTTTCCCCCGAGAGGCCCGGTAAATCGAGGGTTTACTGTATTTCTATACAAGATGTGATATTTTCAGGATTACACACGATATCAAATTTTAAGATTCCTCTAAACCTAAACCAAACATTTACCTACTAACTAACTTAAAAACCCACGCAATAAAAGCTCAAGCCGCCTCACCAGCACCCATTCCAGAAGGAGGTACTTGGAAGGACTAAAGCCTGGGGACGGGTATGATCTTTGTTCCTTCATTTCTTTACTTACAATGCGCAACCGAGTTTTTTATTGCACAATCCCGTTTTTAAGACTAAAGCAACCTCCCGGAAAAATCACTGTAATTACAAGATTCAGAAGGTCATTAGCATTAGTAGATTGAAAAATCTGAAACCCCCATGCTAAGAGCAAGAGAAATTATGGTGGACAATATTGGTCAAAAATAGCAAATTTTACATTAGAGGGGAAGGAAAACAATAATTCGGGGAAGTAAACAATAATTAAATACAACAATTATTAGCTTTAAAGTCCCTAGATTAAGAGATTACAACAGCTGCAACCAATGAAGCGAAGGGACTGAAGGACAAGTTCCTGATGCCCGATCTTGGCTGACCCTACTGCAGTCTTCTAAAAGGCCAGGTGCCCCTTAGATGGCCGATTATAAAGGAGCACGTCCGTAACCTTCACAAGGAGATTTGTGGATTAGTTGTGTGCAGTTGGTCAGTAGATGGCACTGTTTCTATCATGGAACGGCCGAGCACTAAGAACTAGTCCCGAAAGCTATTTAAAACAAAAATTGAGAATTTGCAGGTTGGGATATTTTCATATTTTTATTAGCATGTTGACAGCTTTCATGTACGGGGCTATTGTTCTTGGTCGAGCAAAAATTCATTCCCCTAACAAGATTTCATCTAGTTCACAGATTATTCAGTTTATTGTATACTGTATATTTCTCCTTAATAGTAGTAATACATTTTTGTCTAGATGCCGTCATCAAATTTCACGACTAGGTTCAGTACAAGTGATACCATCTCGTAAGTAAGATTTAGAAGTAACATTTTGTTCTTTAAGCGTAGGACATGATCACACTAGTTTAAAATATAACATATTATTCAAATTTTAATCTGCAAAAACATGACATCATCAAACAATAATTCAATCTCATTTATTTATTCCTATCACCCAATCACATATTCGCAACTCAATTAGAATTAATAAATCAATCAAAGTTTTCAAAATAGAAATCAAATAACAATAAATATGGAAAATTAAATGGTATCGAAATAACAAAATAATTCAGGAATCTATTAAAACGTCATCAAAGTCATATAGAAACAAAACACAGCTAGATAAACACGAAATTGAGTACATGGAATGATTTCATATAGATAATGCGATTAAACGGACCATTCGTCATTTTTTCGTATTTATTGCTAATTGATTGCTATTTTGATTGCTAGTTATGAATTAATAAGAATAAATTATTGTTTGATGACGTTTTTTTGCAGAATTAAATTTTGAGCTTGATAATTTTTACAGTGTGATCACTGATCATGTCCTACGTTTAAAGGATGAAACGTTACTTCAAGGTCTTACTAACTCGAACTAGTCATATGCCGGTTTCTTCTAAATGCTGTCATGGTTATTTTATTATAGTAACCCCAAAGAATACCGTAAATTTGGCTACATATACCACTTAACCACTGTACCAGTGCACCAACCAGTGTTACTATTCTACTTCTCTGCGTTTATAATCTAAATTCTATCTTCATTCTTCCACAAGGATACAGCTAAGTTTTAAGAGTTTGAAAGTCCTGACAACAACCACTGTCATGATGATGTGGAATGTTGTTGTTATCATCATCGCTACAAGAATCTGTACTGTATACGTTCAAGAAGGTATGAATTTGTCTTCAAAGATCAAAATGTTAATTGCCACAGCATATTGACTATCTTTCTTGTAATTATGCTATCTTAGAACAAGGCAACATACTGAAACATTGCAATCAATTAATTGATTAATTCTTGTAAAAATAAAACAAAGCTGTTGCGTTAGGTTGGATAGCAGTACAACGTGATGTAATGATAAACTACGACCTAGAGAACTCCCCGCTACAGATACGTACTGACAGTGAGGTGGGGAGTAACGAGATAGTGATTGTGAATTTCTATAATGCTCAGGAAGCTGTAGCAGGAGGATTATACCTCTACTTCACGTCTACTCCACAGTATTGGCTCAACTGGTGCAGCACATCCCTGACTTACTTCCCTACTTACCTCCCTCCTGAGACTGACAAAGTATGGGCATTAACCCTCACTAGAACTTCAGATATACTACGCTTAGTGATACACTGTAACGACAAGGAAGTTCTCAACGTTACGATGTCCGGTAGTACATGTAGTAAAAGTTACTGGACGTACTGGAGCAGGAACGTGGAGAAAATAGCGTTCTTTGGTGATACAGCGTCAGACGACTACAGAGCAGGTAAATAATGTTGTATTTCGAATTATTTAGTAGTTGAAGGATCGGTCCATTATTATCAAAAATGTGTTTCAATGGGTGGAGTATGTAATGGAGGAGTAACGGGGAAACAGTGGCTGCCGGACAGTTGCGCCCAGTTAGTTGAAATCTCTGACAGAGCTTGATTAGGTGATGACGAATTAAATCTGATCAACTGTCGTTTCTAGAATCTAAGCTACCCAATCAGATCACATTAATGATTGGGCAGCTTGTTAAACCGTGGGAGTTGGATTCTTCTGGGCGCAACTGTCGGAAGGCCCATTACCTCGGACACAGCATCCGATGTTTACAGACCAGATAAGCAATTGAATAGTAATCATGTTTATACCTATCACTTATAATGTTAAATCAGTCGTTACAGTTCCACATCTGAGATTATGTCAACTAGCTGGAAACCCGGCTACTGTTCCAGAACAAGCATCGCCGAGTATCCGCATGTACTGATTTTTGTTTTTCCCATCCCCCTCCCCCTGAGATGATACTCATCGATTGTTTAGCACGATAAATCGAGCAATTTCAGGCTTCGACGGTTTTAAAACAACCTGGATCAACATGATTACAGACGAACAGTTTCCTGTTTCTCCAGGAACAGTTCTCACTCTCAGGTGCAATGAAGAGCACGAACTGAAACATTCGTTTGTAAAAAACATGTTTCTAAAATTATTTCATATCATTTTGCAAAAATTTCAGAACCCTGCTCGGCGGGAACAAACAGACCAGCTAATAAGACAAGCTGTAAGAAGTGTATTGGAAACACTGTCAGTACAGATGGGGCTGACTCCTGTACTCCCTGCAACATAGGATTTCAGTCTAACTCTCAGAACACTCAGTGTGGTACGTACAATTTCAAGTAAACGAAGTTTACTGTGAAAAATCCATAAGTCAGTCATTGTTTCTGTGACTAAACAGTTTAAACACTTAGATATGTAGGTTTTATAATAAACCACCAAAATGCAAACAAAAAAATTTCAGAATGTCCCCAATTTGAAGTGACTAACGGTACTGTCTCACAAATTGGAGCTGTACCACAAGGTGCAGTAGTCACTGTCACGTGTTCAGAGCCAGAACGCTACGTGCTGATTGGTGACAAGAAAGTCACGTGTCAGTCTAAAAAACCAGAATGCAGGAAGTACAGTAAGTCTTAGTTGAAACTGTGACTGCTGGTTATGCTCACCCGAAAACGCCAAAAACAAAAAAAAACATTGTAAACCTATCAATTTTTGGAGAGGCATTTGTCTTCTTTAAAAATAATTCCAATTTGATTCAAAAATAAACTTTTTATTTTACCGGGAAAGAAAGATAAACCTGGGAAGTTTATTTTTCTTTAAATAACATTTTAATACTATTTTATCATTAACTTATCATCATTCTCATAATTTTAACATCTGTTATATTTTATTATTCATAATATGATTTAACAATACACCCGAGGTGATATGATAACAAATCGAACAGCATGCTAAATGCATGCCAACAAGCGATTGTACGAGCAGTAAACAATATGAGAAGTTTCCATCAACGGTCTAAGTTAACGTCCCAAGAAAACATCTTTATTTGAAAATATGATAAGATGATATTTCATATTTGTGTTTCTAAACCACTCTCAATCCTCTGTTACAAATATTTGAATGAATCTTAAAGTGCACATCTGACTAGGTAATAGATAGCTACCTCTAGCTTTCTAAGACTAACGAGAAAACTACTTCGCGAATAAGTGTCTTCTCACATATTTTTCAGAGATTTTTATCACCGAGACTCCTATTTGATGATCTATTTCAACTCTGAGACTGGAATGAAGAAATATCCCAATTTAATATTATTTTATATGAAGGTACTGTACCAGGGATACAGGGATATAAACTACTCTACTGTACCATGATCCTGCTGGTTCTTTTTCGTATTTTAAGGTATCCTTACCTTACTTTAAGGTATCCTTACCTTATTTCAAGGTATCCTTACCTAGCCTTTGAATCCAATTAAATTTAGTATTTTATTTCAGGACTCGAAGAACGTCTTAAAAACAACGACTTTATGCTGATACATAAGATCGCATCTTTTTCACGCAGCCAAGATTACAGATTCCACAAAACTTGGCAATCTAGATGCATCCGGAACTATACAATGTATTTTAAATGAGACTTACGAATTTCGTGTGATTTGGACGTAATTCTAGGGCTATTGTTCACCGAGCCATCTTGAACATGTTAGAACTTGTTTAAAAGGAATTAAGGCTTATTTAGGACTCTTAGATTCTTACCAGCTTAATCGCCTCAAAATATTTAAGAAAAATGTAGGTGTAACTTTTATTGTATTTCTTTAAGTTGAAGATTTGCACATTCTTGAAAACTTCTCAGCCGCAATTGTCAGTATGGGTAATAATACCATTGACGGGAAGACGGGCAGTTATAGAAGTTAAAGTATTTAGGAAACCCTCTAAAATACAGGGTGGCCCAAAAAACTTTGATTTAATTTAACAGTTTTAGTGAATAACTGCCTTTGTGATTGACATTTTGCCTTATAACTTTTAGGAGTAATTCAACTCGGTTTGTTAAATATTTGATTGGTTTAGAGTTTGTAGTGATCTTCAGTTCAGCTTTTCAAGAAACTCTGAGTCGCTTATATTAAAGTAATTGACCAATTATTTATGCCACCAATCAAGTGGGTGGACAAATTTTTGATGTTTAAATGAAGGTTTTGTTCTCTATTTGAATATTATGTTTCTTAGCAGTGCTTAGAGACCGCAGGATATTGATCATTTTTCCACGTTTTCTGTAGCTGATGGTTTTCTACTTCACTATTTTATTTACTTAGTCTTCTTTGTTCGACTTAACAAGTTTTCTGAAAGTAATTTACTAAAGACAAATAAATCACAATTAATGGAATCGCGATAAAAGCTTGCGGTAAAGGTCACAGTAACAGTGACAATAAGCTTACAAAGACAGTGAAGCTGACAATAAAAGAAACATTGCAATTTTCACAAGGTGATAACGAAGGTTTCGCAAACAGTTTGTCGTTGTCGGACAAGAGTCGTTGTCGGACAAATGGCGCCCAATCGCAATGCATGTGTGCCAATGAGCAGTCGGTAATCCACTATAAGGGTATCACGTGACTCCATATCAAGTCAGGTGTGTTCTCAGCTGAGTTTTCGAATTATTACTGCAGTTTATTACTGCAGTTGTATGTTCACTAATCAGTGTCCACTCAAGATAAACCATGGTTTATTAACTCAGACTACCCTACCATGACTCACAAGCGATAGTTACTCCGTACTCTTAGTAAAGTCGTCTAGAACTCAAGTGGAAAGCTTCTCTGACGATGGTACTAACCACTATCACAGTGAAACTTCAACAAAAATCATTGAAATACCAAATTCACAAATCACGTGATACTTAAATTGTTCGCAAAGCTGAAACAGACTTCGGGTTTGACGCGGCTGTCACATTCGGCCATTACCGCCACGGTCAAAAGGTCTGACCCTCGATTGATTGTGCCCTTTTTCCTCGGAAACGCTGTCACCCTTCAGGTGATAACACCGCCGCAGGCGCTTGCCAGCGCCCTAATATAAGCCCTTATATAAGCTCATGTCATAGATAGTAAGATTATACAATGAGATTTGTAAAGCTCCCTTTTTATTGTACAACCAGTTAAAATTACATGCTGCAAGATAAGCCACTTACTGCATACTCAGAGACAATCAGGTCGACCAGGTTAGAAGAGTCCTCAGACAGTTCTCCCACACTTCCATAGGGGAAGAAGGACCTGACTCCGTTGTAGAGTTCTAGAACTTTCTTCGTTACCCCGAATATGGGAATCATCTGGTTACTTACCATCTTCTTTACAACCTGTAAATAAAAAAGGAGTAAATACATTAACATGTGTGATTAATATGTTTAAAATTTACCGGAGTGTAAATTCATTAAACGGACTATTCACTGTTAACGTTAAGGAATGCGAAATATGAACTAACTAAAATTAATTTCCCCTACCTGATGAATGGAAGGGTAGTCCAGTATCTGTTCTTTTGAGTATGTTCTCTTGTCAAGCAACCAACAGTTCCCGTCGTTCCTCTCAACCTAAGTCATGGAGAAATCAACTATCAATTGTAGTATTACAATTGGTCAGACATATTGAACTTAGTAAACAAAAAGTTAATGAATCAATGACGTCGTAACTATATCACGTGACGTCACGAAATCAGATAAAAGCCTGACACGCACCTGTCCGCCAAGTTTTCCGTCACCAGCAAAATGGAATCCGGTATCTGTCAGGTACACGATAACCTTTCTGGAATGATCTCTCCAACCGATGGGACCCTTACATGCTGCAACCTGGGGTTGGAAGGCAAACTCAACTGGTGTTTTCATCTTTAACTGGTGTTCACATGTAACATTTTGATTGTGCAAAATTTCTTGTTTCTGAGTAGACTCGAGTCTACTGAGAGAAAACAAGAAATTTAGCACAATCAGATTCTTCTATGAGGCTCAATAATAACTCACGACTACACCAGATTGTAACATTTTGATCCAGTTTTTTACATTAAGTACTTCATTTGGAGCACTTCGTTTCCTTGGAAACAAATTTAATATGGCTTTAGAATCTCGATAGCCTAAGTTGAGGCTTGGAGGAGAAAAAACTGAGTGTACCTGCATAAGAGCGTCCATGCCAGCTTCTGGAAGATCGACTGACGCAGAAACTTCACTCACATTGATGAGGGTCTGGAAAGAAAGAAGTTTATAAAATTGTGATACCCCATTCCCCAGTGTTGACCATTTGAGTTCTTATTCATTAACTTCTGGTTGAGCAGTATGTATTGTTGAACATTATAGATCATCATGGTTTATAAACAGCTTTCCAAAACACTTCTCTGAAAACGTTTACTTACACTGATCTGTATAAATCATTATAAACAGTTTTCCAAAACACTTCTCTAAAAATGTTTACTTACACTGAACTGCTCGAACTCATCCAGACTGACAGTGTTATTAAAGTTGTAAGCTGGAGGACACTGACTGTTGGTACCTTGCGTCTGACACGGATTCTTTTTCCTAAAATATCTGGTCAGATTCAAATACTTGTTTAAGATTTATCCAATTTAATGAATTAATCCTTGTTCAATCTCCAAGAGAACTCTTACTTTTATTTTGATGACATGACTAAGTAAACTCAATTATACCTGGCCTCGGTTGTATAAATATAGGGTGCGGTTGTTTTGTCGACAAAAGTGCCAAACCCAATACGATGGTTGTTCGTTAGATCCTTCAACTTGGCACCTAAAAATAGGGAAATCTAACAAGGTGATTATTTGAGCAATGTGACACACGTTAAACGTTCAGATATCTTAACAATTTATATGCACTTAAAAATATCCTATTGCTAAAGCCACAGGAATAAACTACCTGTATATTACTGGTTTTGTAAGATATTAGAATGCAATCGACCGTACCCAGTCACAAGAATGCGAGGTATGCGTTTCATAATAATTTTTATAAACATTCTGTATTGGTAATGTGATAATTAAGTTGTGAGAAAGGTAAGTTACGTAATCTTCTTACTCATAGCATCCACGCTGCTTTTCAGTGTGTCCAATGTCGGTTTCATGGAATGTGAGTGGTCCATAACAAAGTACAGATCTAAAGGGAAGTTTTGGGCGGGAACTACAGTTGCAGAGAACTTTACTGATGAACCTGAGATGAACAAAATATTAACGTGTACAGGAAATAACGTCATAAGATACTACTATTGAAAAGAAGCTTTAGTCTTAATTGTGACGCAGTTCTAACATTTAAGTAACTTATAACATTCCTCCAGATTCACTGACAAATGATACACACGATAGCATCTTACAGAGCAAATATTTCACATTCCTTTGTGGCAATAATCATTAGGGTAAGGTACACACCTCTCCGAACAGAAGCGGTGAACGCTTGGGGTTTGATCTGTATTATAGAGCCGTTTACAACATCGTTAAATTCCGCAACCTGAAAAGTAATTTTTTTTAAAATGTTAAAAGTTTTCACCTACCTAGCTTTATCAAGAATTATAACAATGAATTATTTGTGTATTTGTTGAGATATCTGAATTCTGAGACGAAAGACTGTTTTACGCGGTTTCACTAAAACTACAAACTGCGCCTAAGTTCGTCCGTGAATCTACTGGGTGATAGACATTTTCCTTACAGTAAAGAAATGTCCGCGCGGCCTACAACAAGCACTTAAATCGCCGTGTTTTCAGTAGGACTTTCTCCAAATTTGTACGCACCACAGGGCCATAAACGGGTACTTAGCGAGGAAAACATAGAATTTAAAAGATCGATAATTTTGGTTCTAAGCAGTGAATTTTTACAGAAACTTCAGGATCACTCGAAATAAATAAGATGAGCATACTGTGCATGTTTTATGAATTTCTTATGTGCCAAAGTTGAGATATCACTTGAAACACAAGGAAATATCGTGAAATTAGCCAAAATCTGCGTACATTGGCAATTATTTTCAAAATTCCGT
>JH153047.1:37667-47788 GCA_000226015.1 Mnemiopsis leidyi
GACAAACTGAATTCACAAATTTTTACGCCACTAACTTTTTCGCCGGATGTCACGATTTGTGAAGCCATTTTTGGCTCAATTGACTTGATATTTGGCACAGATGTAGTTAAGACAATTTTGAAGAGGGGGCACGGCTCGGATTTTTGATTGCTAACCTCAATTTTTCTCAGTGATGCGAGGAGTTGCTGACCCATCAGGCTGCAACCAAGGTACTCTCAAGCTGAAACGAGTGTTACACCTCCAATTTTCGACCTATAATGATGAGAGTTAGTTCCTAGGATAGCCTGAACCTTCCTGAAACAGATGAGCATGAAATTTTTCTTGAAATCGAAAATCTGTTTGTTCTGTGATGCGATGAAGTTGCGAGAGTCGACGCAAACAAAATGACGACGCCACAACTACTAGCATGTGCGCCCTCCGGCGCGGGGGGTGATATAAATCTCCTTGGGTTAAACAAGTTTTCGAGTTAAACAAGTTTTACTTTCTCGTCGGAATGTTACACAATGGAAATAAAAATATATATCCTTGTGCCTTCCACGACAGTATTATGATTATATAAACACTTATCAAAGTCAGATAATTCATAAATAATATAACAAATATTGATTCCAAAATCACCATTTTACGAAATACACAATTAAATCAAAGAAATATCGTTAAAACTAAATGTTATATTTGCATTGCTCACTGACATTGGTCAGCTATTCTTAATTTTCAATAGTTGGCTACACATTTCACCATATAGTGTGCAGATTGATAAAAAACAAATTAGAAGTTCTTGGTGGAACATTTTTTCAAAGCAATACTCTGTTGGAAGTTGCTCAGGAGCCACCAAAAAATTCCCATCCTCTTCTTCTTCTTTGTAGGGGGATGTGGCACTAAGAGAGTGCCACGGTGAGATAAGGCCATAGCGGTCTTTTGCTCTCCCCGGTCATGTATTTTCTTAAAGTTAATCTAGCTCTGGTGGTTCCACTGTTAGCTTTGCCAATCACTGTTGGTTGAAGCGATTTGTGGAACAGATATAACCAACTATTTTCCTTAGTGGAAAGCGGTCAGCTATCTCAGAGACGCTTGAGTAATAACAGTTGAAAAAGCGACCCCTTCTATTGAACGACATCGGGCATTGTCCGATGAAGTGGTTCATAGTTTCCTCCCCCATTTAGCAGTGGGGACATATTTTCGAAATGCTTTGAGGTTTATATTTGTTTAGGTGATAGTTCAGCTCACAGTGTCCCGTAAGGTACTGCGTAGCTGCCCTAAGTTTGTTTTTGCCAAGGTTGGAGAGGGGTTTGGTGTAGGATGATCGCCATACTGTACGGAAGTGTGATGGCATGTCCTTCAACCGTTCCCTCATTTTCCGGTGACTCCGCATTCTCAGAGCGTTCTTCCACACTGTTCTGGGAACAGGAAGAGTTACGTTCTGAGCTTCCTTGTCGTCGGAACCTTTCTTGGCAAGTTCGTCTGCTTTTTCGTTACCCTCATAACCCTTATGAGCTGGAATCCACCTTAGTAAGACAGTGTTGTCTTGGCCGAGTGCATGCAGCTCATTACGGGCTCTTTGAGTAGTTTTTGATCTGATGATGATTCCCACCCTCAAATCCTGGTAGGTTTTTTGTAGCAGGCGCTTGAAGTTTGACTTCTACGAGCACCTTGGCTCAAAATGCTAACTTCGCCCACGAAGCCGGTAGCGACTTTATGAGCACAGCAAAATTACTGCAGTTATGAAGTTTTGGAGAAAATTGTTAAAAACTGATTTATGTGCATGCGCATCCCAACAAATTATAAAATTAGGTGGATATTTACAGGCTAGTAGCACGCTGGCATTATTGTTTATTTATCGGGCCTTCTTAAACATAAGACTTGACATCACCATACATAGATGACACGATAAGCATATAGACTGGACACAGCAACAGTGGCGTAACGTTGCAGGTCTAGCCAATATGGCGCCCCTCGGCGATGAAACTGCGCCCCTAAATGGCGCCCCTGGTGTAAAGGCTTACTGGAAGCAATTTGTGAAAAAATGGCCGAAAAATCTAAATAAATAGTGAAGTTATTAAACCAAACACGCGATTTTGCTAGTCGCGCAGTTAATAATGCAAAATTGTCCCATATCTTTATGACGATTTGGCGCCCCCTTATGACGGCGCCCCCCGGCGTAGCCGGGGTGGCCGGGGCATCGTTACGCCGCTGCACAGCAATGGAATTTGGGCACTTGCGAGATAATCGATATCTGTTCTTCATGTGACACCGTGACACAGTCTCAACAAACGTGTGTCGTGTACTGATATTTGAACGTGACCATTGCTAAGAGAACCAGTCAAACGATCGGCCTTAAGATCCCCAGGTCAAATGAAATCTATAAAATTGGATCCATTCTTGCTGTTCTAAATTCCTCAACGAGTACTTTTATCAAGAAATTTTGCTGAGTGGTGCAGGTCTTAGAGCATTGGACTACCATTTGGGAGGTCCATGGTTTGACTTTTTGTGCTGCCCTACACAGGTCTAACCGATCCCCGGTCGACTCAGCTCAACCAAAGGAACAGGAAACCGTGATTGAGGGTTAAAACTCAATATAGTAGATACACTTGCAGTAGCCAAACCTCAGCCAATACAATATGGTCAAAACTACCAGAACTGGCGCTGGCCTTAAGATCCTTCACCTCATGTAATCAGACAGTCACATTGTAACCAGATGGCGTCTTGGCGGTTATATGAACTGATGTAAAATAAGTGTTAGAAATAAGTGTTACATAAAACAAAAGCAACTATTTTAGGTCAAAGTTAGGCCATTTTTGGGTCAAATTCTATTAACCAGGCCTCAACCCTTCCCCGAGAAGTTTAACTGCAGCTGCTATACGAAGGAAACTTCGCATAGAACTTTTGAAAACAAATTTAATGGCTATGCGTGGCTTTAGGAAAAGTAGGGTTACAGCTATAGCAGAATTGGATTTAAACCTTCTACAACTTTATGTACATTAGTGTGTTTTTTATCATTCTTTTTTAATGGTATATAGATGTTTTTATATAGGGTCATTTGTGTATTCAAGGTGTAATTTTCTATTTTATTTTAACATCTTTATGTAACATCTTGCATAATTTAAACGTGCGGGCTGTGCTGGTTTGGCAACTGAGCTTGGTGCACACGTTATGTTTATTCATGATATGTTTTGATGTAATAATAAACCTTAATTTAATATTTGTTTACTAAAATCGATATTTACTAATGTTTATTGAGGGGAATAACTAAAGGCTTCCAGAAACTTACAAAGGCTGTAATTTTGACCAAAGCGGTATCATGCTAATGACTTTACACTCTATAATAAAGCTTGACGAGATTATATCCGTCTAAACGTTCAGCTTTAGCTGCGTGAGTCGGGTATCACCGCAACAATAATAAAGCTAATAAGCTGCGCTCATCTTTGCTAAACTCACAATATATCCCTGTGCGAGCTTAGCGCGAAATTAGGACGCGACGCAAAAGCTCACATGTGCGTCCCGATAAGACGCGCGCAGCGCGAGCCATAGGGCTATGTTGTTAACGGGCGATGCGCGTTTAAAATTTTTTCCAAATTCGCCAGGCCAGAAATGCGTAAGAGCGCGTGATGGCCGCGACAGTAGAATATCAACCTACAACTATGTTGTTGCCTGGGGACCTCAGGCTAATTGTTGCTTTGCTAAACGTTGAGAGAGAGCCGCGCATCGCCCGGTAACTACAAACTATGTTGGCTTATGACTTAGCAACGCTCATTTAGTCTCAAAAGTCTAAGTGAGCATAAAAGCTTTAAACACGAACAATATAAGGAAACGCTGAGACTGGATGAAACTAATTAATTTGCCATTGATGGTAGATCACTCTAGTCTCAGTACTTTGAACATTTGGAGTGATGCAAATATCCTTGATATCTTGCTAAGCCAACATAGCCTATGGCATGGCTCGCGCTGCGCGCCCCTATCGATCTTTTGCTTGCCTTGCGTCGCGGCCCATTTTCAATTTTTCTTGTCTGACTTCGTCCGACCCTCATTGCTCATGGGAATAAAATGACAGGAGGGTGCGCGCTGCCGTACAAAATTTTTCCTTCGGGGCGGTAGGCCCCCGCGTGAAGCGCACGGCGCGGCAGCAGGTCATGGTCAGGCAACGTCTGACAAGCTTTCGCGTCGCGCGTCCGTCTTAATATAAATTTCGCGCTAAGCTCGCATGCAGGGATATTCGTGTTTAGCAAATATCCGCGTCAAACGTTTCAATAAAACTCAAGCTCATCAAGGATGAAGAAAATTTGTGTACAATGCAATTTAAATTCAAGTTACAGAAAATTGGGGAAGAACAAAAATTACATACGCAGCTTGAGTCGGGTATCACCGCGATTAACGGGCGATGCGCGTCCACGATTCTCCGCTTCGCTCGAGGAGCAGGTGTGACGCGCGCGAAGCGATGACGGTAGGTTGTAAGCCTACAACACCGCGACAATTACTTCATACATTTGCTCCACTCAGTCTTTGTTGCTTTGCTCAATCTGAGGGGACCGTAGCGGTAGCAGAAAACCATGTAGCGGGATATAGATACCTCATGATGTATTCTTCATATAAGTCCCATCACAATTCTAGACGCCCACACCCGAAGCTGAAATGTAATATGTAAATAAGCTGTAAAGAAACAATATACGAGTAAGTAAATATAAACAACTGAGACCAAACGAAAGAAAAAATATATGTATGAAATTTCAAAAATCTTGTTAAGTCTCCGAAAACAAAAAAGCCGTCTTTCATAGATCTTGTTTGATGTTTTAAAGTCACACTTTAAAAGTCTGACTTAAAAAATCGAGATATTTTTTAAACAATTACAGGGACCTATTAAGTTTACGAATTTTGGCCTCTGATAGGAAGAAGTGGCAAGATATGTTTTACCTGGTGGACCCTGGATATTTTTAAAAACAACTTATAATCTTATGAAGGTGCCCTTTGGCCATTTTTAAAGATTTGTAAAGTTTGATGATAATAGTAATTTTTTTCCTTTGGAACTCGCCATGTGAGCTGGGGTGAGTAAAACCGGGTGAAAGTTAATGAACAATGTTTCCATCCTTTAGCAGCTCTTCTCATGCTCTCTTGGTCCGGATAAATCTGGGACAAGTCCATTCGGCTGACTGCCTGTTTATTCCTTATTTAAGCTTAAAAATCAATGTCTTCTGTCTTCTGACAAATCAATTGAGACGTAGTACCGTACATGGGCTTGCCAGCCTTGTTTGCTCTCTTGCTGGGATTCGAGGCATGGCGAGTGCTCCCCTGTTATGAACATTGAACACTTAAATGATACACTACACTTACCATAATAGAAACCCTTGACCCAAGTCTGAAATGCGACCAAACGGGAATCATCTATCAACATTTTAGTTACATTCATAGCAAAGCAAGACTGCTCCAGTGCTCCCGTGAGGACTGCAGAAATTGCACTCCCCTGAATGCTCATTGACTGGCGAGTATGATGGTGTTTTTTGGCAGCGTCGAAAATTGTGTTTGACATTCCGGTGGGATCAAGAATATCCTAACTTGACTTTTAAGGAATATTTATATTTGTAGCTCTATTCTCGTTGTCAAAACGAATGATAAAAACTTAAGCAATGTGTCTACTTTCTTTAAGGTTCATCCCATATTCTGTAATGACTTTAGCATGCATTTACTGATCATAATTGTTAAATCTAGCATTTATTTGCTGATAAGTGATCGTTGTACATCATATTGAGAGACACATTTTATGTAAGGGGCGCTAGGTGCTGTGTGCTGCTCAGCCTAGAGTGATTGATAAATCTGGCTGCTGCCGTGTGTGTGCCATTGCACGGCATATCCAACACAGAGAAATGATTTATATTCTATATTTTGATTGTGTAAAATGCCAAGAAAAGAAAATCATATTTTACTAAATTGGCATAAAATTGAATAATATGTTTAACCGAATAAATTGTTTAAATGAATGAATGATTGAGGGTGCGATCCGATGTGATCGTAAGCACACAATGTTGCACCATATATTCTGATAATTAGATTCAGTAACAGATTACACATTGAGTTGAATCTTTTAGAAAAACATTTAAATGATTTATTTTCTATGCAGAATAGGATGTCAGTTTGGAAAGTGTACGAAGGTGTACGATACTGTGCTGGAGTAAATGAACACACACTCAAAAGGTACAAGAGAATCCGAGAAAACAGAGAAAAACTTGTGGAGCTTGGTCTTGCTACCACAAATGAACCACTTGATTGTTATCAGTCTAATGAATGGAAGGAACATACTGTTGCTTACACTCAATGTAAGTTTTAAATCTAGCTGTCTAAAAAGTTTCATTAAAAGATGAGGCTGTTTTCTCTAGTGCCGACTAGTCATACATATAAATATAAAAAAAATTTGTGTGGTGTTAGTATTGTATTCTTGATTAGAAGAGATATACAATTTATCTAGCATGTACATTGTGCATACTTTTAATGAGTTTAACTAAGTTAACTACACTTCTCTAATTCCAAATCAACCAAAGAAGCATGGCCTCTTTGATGCTGATTATTGAGAAAGTTAATAAAACTGACCACCTAATGAATGACGTTACAGACAAGATACTATTAAAGCAGTATGAAGAGGGAAGTATAGAACTAGAGATGACTGTTGAAGATGACACTGCAGGAGACACATCCAAGCTGGAAAATACCATGGATATAGATAGCCATGTAGTAAACAAAAGTAGAGAGTCTCCTAGGAAGAACAAAAAGAAAACATGCAAGAAATTAGAATCTTACTCGAAAATAAAGGTAGAACAGATAGACCGTCCTGAAATTGTGGGAGTAAAAACTTCATTTCAAACAGAAAACACAGAAACAGAGGGTCCTGAAGTTGATGATCTGGAGATGTTTCTACAATCAATACCTGGTTCTGTGGAAGCTTTACAAGATCTACTTGTTCACAAGAACCTGGCAAGTTACATGACAGATGGACCAGTAGATATCGTGAAACTAATCGCAGAGAATCCAAAATTTACACACGAAATTTTAGAGGCTAATATCGATAGTATTCTACCAGACGAAGATTTTAGAGGCTATCTAAAACTGGAGTATGCTGGTGGTGTGGAGGAATTTCTTGAGAAGAAGTAAGATTTCGATTCTACTTGTTTTTAGATATTGGACCTTTTAACCTTAATTATGTGTAGAAAAAGAAACAATAACATTATTTGTGCATAGCAGTTTAAAAATTCATTGTTTTGGTAGAAATCAACCAATTTGTACTTCTACTATTCAACCCTATATATATTGAAAAAAAATGAATTTAACTCGTACAACTTCCGAAATCTTCCTTATACGGACATCTTAAGGAGCTGGTGAGTACCAAGCAGAATTCATCATCACCTGATATGCAAGTTCAAACTCATTCTGAATGGAATAGACATTACACCGAAGTGGGATTTGCGTCACTGATATCCTCCGAGATTAAATTCCAGGATAAATCCTGTACCAATCACAGCTTGGTGGCCTGGACTGCCTGCCTCGGACGGGTTTCGAACATGACACCCGGTCTTCGGCGTGGGAAGCGAGTGCTAGTACCACTTCACCATGTGTTTGTTTATGGATAATAGAAAAAACGTGTATTTCAGTAAAGATCAGACGTTGCCCGACGTGAGAATTAAACCTCCAGAGGGTTTGTTTGACTCTGACGAATTCAATGAAGAGACGAGGGAAGATGAAGAGGAAGAGCAGTACAAGTTTGGTAGAATCTGGAGAGATCCAACTGATAAGTGCTACACACAAGTAAAGAAGTTGTACAACAACTTTCACCACATGACAGAGACAGAGTTAGTATCAGGGGCACCAATCAGCTGCTTCTTTAACTTTGTCAAGGAATCGTATCAAGACAAACTTGGATTGCTTACTTTTCAGGTTCCAATGCACTACTAACGTATCGAGGACGTATATTCAGGTGTCTGAGCTGGGACTGGCTTAGTTGTGAATCGTTTTTTGTTTTCTTTTAGGTATAAAGAGAGAAAATATTTTTAATGAATACCTTCCTATTTACAGATACTGCGAGAAAGTGAGACTAGAATTGCAAGCTCTGAACACAATAGAAGTTATTGACGATGATGAAAGTACAGAAAAGACCTACTTTATCAATGCAGAACATTCCAGAGCGGCAGTATCTGTACCAGATATCAACACACTCTCCTGTAGTGATGTTAACTTTCAAAAACCGTCCTGTTTCCAGATTACTTCTAGTTCTACTTCCCCCGAAAAGTCAGGTAGCGATATGTTAACATCTACATCTGTAACGACACACAATGCAGAGTGTATTGGTAGTGATAGCGATGTGATAACATCTACATCTGTAACTACACATAATACAGAGTGTATTGGTAGTGATAGCGATGAGATAACATCTACATCTGTAACTACACATAATGCAGAGTGTACTAGTAGTGATAGCGATGAGATAACATCTACATATGTTACTACACACAATGCAGAGTGTACTGGTAGTGGTGTTACCGATACGGAGAAACTTCCCAGTGTGCTGAGTAATCGGGAATTGTACGATAAATTTGACAAGATACCGCGTCCTTCTTACTGGTTACCTGAAACTGTACCTGAAAAAGAGAAGGAACAAGAGATTGACGATTTTGAGTACCTCGGTAATCTAGATGATGGTTATTTGTTAAGTCTCTTCGAGGAAGTGGAGGAGGAGAAGATACCTTCTTGTACTGATGTAGAAACTTTATCTGAAGTTCACAATACATTAGGAGAGCATATAGCTAAGGGGGATGCTGAGATAGATCAGAATGCTAAGGGAGATCCTGAGAAGGATGCAAAGAAAAATGCTTATGAGGATGCTGAAACTGAGTCGATATTTAAAGAAGTAGAGGCTACCGCTTTAACTGTAGACGACACTGTTCCAAGTACAAGTAAAGTAAACAGTCGCCGTTACAACCCACCTCGACGTGCAAAGGATGGTGTAGAGTACTTTGAGGACACTGATTACTTGGAGGAGGTCTTACAGTCGGAATATTGTAAGTTTTTATCGGATCTTGTCAATTTGTTTTGTTAAATTTTTTTCCAATTTGGTTTATTTTAACTAACATTTTCTTAAATTCTTCAACGTTTGTATTTGGTCATGTTTCCTACTAAGAAATTTCTCTCAGTTTGTTGGCAGTGTAAAGATAACGTGCGAGATGTCTGTGCTCTACACGGACCTCTACTTCCCTGTACACCAAACATCTCGGTACCTCCCTCCAAAAACAAGACAAAATTTTCAGTTCCCAGTTTTATCGAGATTAAAGAGTCTACCATACCTGGAGCAGGACAAGGTGCCTTTACCAAACAGTTCATTGAACCTGGCAGAATATTGGGTAAGTCGGAAGGGTACATACTTGGCAGTTTATAGATAATGAGGACGTATAAAGGTTGGTGGTGTAGTGGCATCTACCCCGACTTTCTAATTTCTATGCAGGAGATCGGGGGTTCGATGTCCAGATCCGCCAATCCTAGAGGAGTGCACTAAGGGTTAAATGAGGAGGGTCGCCGTTAAAAGATCTAGAATCTTCCAGGAGCCCCTACAGTATAACTGTAAAAGCCTGGGTACAGGTGTAACAAAAATAGATATATCTTGTGTTTTGTACAAAATCATGTTATCATGATCTTTTATCGAAAAAATTTTAAATAGTACAGTGAATTATACATAAATAAATGATATAAATAAAATAACAACGAAACCAGGAGAAAAGAAATAGACTGCTCTATAAATTAGGCCAAACACTGTACCAAATGACGGAAAACCGAAACGTAGATTTGCCTGGCAAGCCAGGCCTATAAAAGATGGCTCCTTGGTTGGAATACATTAATATTTAAGTATTCTTGTACTCCTTGCCAAGCTGCATTCCGTGATTAAATTTTTTCCATCTCTAATACTTTTTTGCCGAAGGCAAAAAAGTAAAGTAGATGGTTTAAAGTGGTCGGATTTTGGAGGTGGTAGGCCGTAGGTGGGTAGGTAGGTAGATGACGGTGTCCGCTGTCCGCTGTCCGCGGTCACAAAGCAATTTTACACATAGTGCAGTGCGCGCCACCGTTACCATGTCGACGTTACAAGTTGCCTCCGCAAA
>JH153047.1:57340-83624 GCA_000226015.1 Mnemiopsis leidyi
GTTCTTCTGATTTTGTGAAATCCTGATAAAAATTTTCAAATGAAATCAAAAATTTACAAAAAATACTATGAATCCTAAAAATTGTTGATGACATCATCATTGGCCAAACCCCCCTCCCCCCTCGCCATTAATCGTCATAATTTGGAAACCCCCTCCCCCTCTACTCTCTGGGTGATGACGTAGTCTTAAATTAATTAAGGTGCTCCTTTCCAGCCGCACAGTATCAATGTGTCTCTTCTTACTCCCGCCCTTTTTTCTTGGGATCCCCTTATCCCTTTTTTGTTTGTGTAATCAACGGCCCAAACTTGGAAGTCCAGTGTGAAGGAGCTAACTGCGGCATTTTCTCATGGCACCCCTCGGGGGCCTGGCATCCAGCTCAGACACTTTCAATAGTGGAGTCGATGTTTTCAGGCCCCCCGCAGGAGTTTCTGGTGACAGTGCCAAGTTCAGCAACCTTCGTGCCCCAGAGATGGCTCAACGGCGTTTGGGTTGGTTGCAGTTAAAAAAATTAATTAAGGTGCGACAGTATTAGGTTGATAACCTACTAGTACTGACAGTACTAGTAGGTTATCAACCTAATACTGCCACCACTGCAAAAAAGTTGTATGGCGGTAGGATTCCTACTTTAATTAAAAATCGTTCTAACCGAATTTTTTCTGACAAACGAAATTCAAGTACAATATCTTTGCGATTTTAAGTTTGTTTCGGTCTAAACTATGGCTTTCGTCTAAAATCAGACGTTATTTTGCGGTTAAGAACTGATCTTCAATCTAAAAAGTAGAAACTGATGCGAATTTTCTGTTAGAAACTGATGTATTGGTCAGAAAATGATGTTTGGGTTAAAAACTGATGTTTCAGATTACATATCGATGTTATTTTTCGGCTAGAAACTGATGTTTCGGTTAGAAATTGATGTTTTGGTCAAAAAAATAGATGGCCGCAAAAAATTGATTCCAACCGAAAAATACTTCTGGCCGAAATTTTTGAATTCGTCCTACCAGTAAATAAACTTTTTTGCACCTATGAAATGTTGCAGCCATCGGCATCACGCGCTCTCACGCATTTCTGGCCTGGCGAATGAATGAAAATGAATGAATGAATATGAATTTCGAAGAAATTCTAGACGCGCATCTACCGTTGAGACCCGTTGTTTGCAGTTCTGATTAATAATAGTGATATAGAACTAGACAATATTATAAATTATTATTCTAATTCTTATAGCGGATTATAATTAACTTAAAATTCGTTAGACTGGTTTTTGAGGTAAATTTCATCGTATGTTATAATTAATTGTAGCTGTAAATGTACTTTAAGTTTAACATGTGATCGTTTACTTTTATTGCTCACGTTGTTATCAGTTATATGATGTTTTATTTCTATCCAACAGTATGAATGAAATTATTCCATTTTTCATCACGGCAATAGCAACACGAAAACATGAACTTGATAAAGTTGCTCAATAACAATAAGTGTATCGTAAACCGCTTGTTTTTCCCAAGGCAGTTTCTTTTCCCTCTTAGTCTTAGGATAGCTCAGTCCTCGTTGTAGGAGGGAACTGTAGAGAGAGCAACGCACGGTAACTCTTTGTTCCCCGGCCATTTCAAAGAACCGACTACCAGTACCTCATGATCTGAATTCATAGGGCTGGTCAGTGCGACCGGGTAACAATCCCTGGCCCCATTGCCAGGGCCCAACATGAACTTAACCTCTTCCTAATTGCCTCAACCAAGGAGGGTAGGGGCTGAAGGCCCCGACGCAGACCGGTAAAACAAATAATCCGATCTGTTCTGTTTGATAGCAGTCAAATAAATAATAGTTCAAATAATAATCTACAAATTTACAATACTGATATTGTGCTTAATGCTCATCGTTTCAACTTTATACTTCAAAATTCAAATGGAATAACGATGAATCTGAATGTACTTAACGGAAACCTGTAGTGTACAACTTTGCTAGAAATTGCCAGTGCCTATAGCCCTGCCTATAATAGCCCAGCTTGTAATAGCCCAGCCTGTAATAGCCCTGCCTGTAATAGCCCTGCCTATAATAGCCCTGCATATAGTCCTGCCTATAGCCCTCCCTATAGCCCTGCCTATAGGCTATAGCCCTGCCTATAGCCCTGCCTATAGCCCGCCTCCGTTTCCAAACATGAATAACTTGAAATGGGCCGCAAAGTTTTAAACTTGAGGGCCATTGAGGCACATGTAACTTTTTCACACTGAATTAAAATATAAAAACTAAGAAACTAAATCTCTCAAATATTTCACACTACTGATAAATTAACTCATCTGCTTATCTACTTGAAAATGCAAAAATAAACTTTGGTGTTGGGCCAAGGCGGCCAAGCAAGTTGAATTTGATCGCCAGATGTTGCCGAAGGCGGTCTCATTATCAGTTGATAGTCTCAACAAGAGACTATTAAATAAATACATATATGGTATAAAAGTCAACGAGAAAAATTCGAATTATATGATTTCGTCACTGGTCAGAAATAATGTCTTTAAAATGCAAATAATGAAGTGCTAGATCGAGAACTTCTTACTGATAATTCGATTTACCAAATATCCTCTTTCGAAGAATTCTAAAACACAAACAGCGGAAAATGACCCTTTTGCTAATCTTTTTCGGTAATTAAAAAACGGAGCATTTGACAATTAATAAATTGAGTTCGCGCAGTTTTGCCACATAATAAAACGCCTGCGTTTTTTTCAGCCGTCTGGTGACACGAATATTTATAACGCTTTACTTATAACTTAAACGCATTACAGCAAGAAACGTTCATCAATTAAAGCTTTATCTCCAACGTTTTTCTGACATCTCCACTCACTAATCTTCTTCAGCAAGACCTGTGAAGGATACCCGTTTAAAATAAATAATAGAAATATTGTTCAACCTGTTAGAAGTAAGTCTTAAAATTCATTGTGGTATGTCCCAGTCTGCAGTCAACTTGACATGTGACAGTAAACGCGCGCCAAAATCCATAAGTTGTTGCACAAGCTGCAGAAAGAGGGAATTCGTACGATTAGAACTAAAAGCGCGTTCCGTTTTATACACTTTCAAAACGTGACCGATTTTGTTTGAAGTAAAAACCGTTGGCTGGTTTAATTTAAAAGGACGATGATGGGTGATAAGTGATTCATCAGTGACCAGCTATGATACCAGTTATTCGTTAAATTATTTTCTGAGGTAGTATTTCAGCCTTTTAAAAGAAACTCTTAAGATTCTCAATGACTGTTCAGTCCATAAGCTCATGAACTACTGCAAGATTGAGATGAGGCTCATACAATAGAAGTCAAGGACAAAGACCTTGTCCACTTCGTTGAATCCTGAATGTACAACAGGGTAAGTAAGAAAGAACGACAAAGTAGTAAAGAGCAGGGAAAATGCCCAACTCCGATCTGGACACTGCCTAAGCCTCGCCCACGCCCCACTACAAGAACAGATTAGACGATAAGACTAGTCCCACATGCCCAGCATGTGAGGAAGAAGAAGAAACTGTCTCCCACTATTACGAATGTCCAGCCACCATCAGGACTCGAGAAAAAATATTAAGAAGAGAAGATGTGAGCCAAGACACACTAAACAAAGATCCCATAAGAACCCAAGCGTTTTCAAAGGTGATTCTCCCCAAAGATAACCTCTAACGTTGCCGCATAACAACAACAACACCAACAACAACAACAACAACAACAACAACAACAACAACAACAACAACAACAACAACAACAACAACAACAACAACAACAACAACAACAACAAGAAAAACAATGGTCAGTGTAAGCTACCTACCTCATTAATAAACCAAGCAAGTAGGACTGCCAAAGTGAAGTGTTGGGTTGAGTAGTCGATCATAGCTATCAATATAACGTCCCATGTGAACAATAACCACTCGTTACCGTAGAATAATACGTTCTCAAACGACTGTCCTCTGTCATTGTATAATACACCTGAAGTTAACTTTATTTAGTTAAATTTGATTGAGTTAAATTTTATTTAGGTGCAATGTGGGGCACTAGACTGGTATTTTTGTGGATTTGTCCAATAATCGTGTTATTGCTTAAAACGTTTTGATTATTGATATCCAATTAATAGTATTGATGTGGTCTGCGTATACATGGTATACATATCCATCGTTCATATAAATGTATTGTAAACACTATACATAGTTTATGTATGTACAGAATATTAACTAACAAATGTACTGTATACACAGGTATGTACTGTGCTGTACTAACTCCCAACTCTCAGTACATAATCTAGCTTGTTGACTAGTACAAGCCAGAAGTCTCCCATAGCATCATTTCATAAAATCAGTACTAGAACAGTGACCCACTGCACAGTGTACTACTATATCGTCATCATGAAGTTTCTACTGTTATTGTTCCTTGTCTCTGTTGCTTTTTATAAAACCTCAGCAACCGACGTTGAAGGTAAACATAACTAAGGAACATCGATTTCATTCTATCTTTACTCTTATGACGACTTAAGAATCATGACCTACGTCGTGCATGCTCTGATTAACTTTTAATCCTGTATATCATTACACTTGTTAGAGCATTTGCTGTTTTCTGCTTGATTTGAAAAATTGTCTAATTCAGAAAAATTAGGTGAAATTGAGGAGTCTGGTGAATCTGTAGAGGCTGGTGAAACCGATGCAGTTGTTGACACTGATGAAGTAGGTGACACTGATGAAGTAGGGGACACTGAAATTGAAGACATGATGGTCTGCTGCTCAGGAAACGATCTTGCCCTCAAATCGGCAAACGTAAATGACGCTGATATTGCCATTAGTAATTAGAATGAATGACTTGGACATTGGTAACTGATATCTGTGACGCTGATATCGCCATTAGTAATTAGAATATGGAATTGGACATTGGTAACTGATATCTATGGAACTATTCTGTGAGTCAATGCTATGTTCAAGTATTGTTATATTGTTTGAAGATACTTAAAGTCCTAAAATGAATTTTTCTTACTCTCTCGATCTAGTGTCTTAATCACTCTGAAATTTGTATTGGAAAGCTGCTAAAATTAGATATTTAGTTGTAAAGTACTACACATCATGTAGCTTGGTTGATCCTTCGGCGCACCCACACACCCGTTACTAATCAGTGCACACCTATGGGAGTCGAGCTTGCTCGAAATGAGGACCTGAAAAAGGTCCCCTCCCCACTTGAAACTATATTCGTGACCTTAGCTTCATTAGTCATTACCATATGATCGATCGAATAATGAATTCAACTCCTTGCTTTTAGAGGAAACCGGCATAGAATGACAAATTTTACAACTTTTTTTACTAACGGGATGGTATCACTTGTACTTAGTCATAAAAAACTTTTTATCTTTAGTGGTTATCTATGGCAATCTTAATTTTCATGCTCATGTGAGTAGAAATGCAGTAACATTCGATAGCACCTGTCCTCCTTATTAACATGACTAAGTATTTGGACCAGAGTAAGAGTCCTGAACATTCTATCGTTGTCACGTGGATTTTACTAGCATCTGTATAATTTGATACTCATTATTTCTTCTGTCATCTCCTCTCTTGAGCACGGTAGCGTCCTTAGCAAACTTTGTCTACATTTTGTTTATAGATTCCATGGTGATATTCTGTATTATTAGATAAAAGTTTCAAATCAAATCATGTTTACATACCTTTACCAGGGGGAGGCTCCCTAATTTCCATGTCCAGTAAGTTCTCAAGAAATAGTTTATCTCCAATAGTGTAGTCTATATCGTCCAGAGATCGGTCAATGAAGGATGACAGTAATCTGGTTTTAATAGCAGATTTAGGTGGCAATTACTTATATTAGCACTTGAGTACGTGACCAAGGTTATTTGTTTTTCAAATAAATTTATGTTATATGGAAAGGTATTTTTGGCGAGGGTCAATTAGATCGTATCATATGAATTGTGTCTTTTCCCAAAAATACCGTTTTAATTTTCAAAATATCAGAAAACAATAAAATATCCTGGTTTTCTAGTAAGAAACCTGTTGATGTGCCAATAAGCAGCTATCTGTTTTTCCGTGTCACTTTTAGCGTTTCTTTGTGAATTGATGTCACGTGAGGTTAGCGGTAGTGTTATTCTGTTGTAGTTGGTGCGCAGAAGGATGGGAATCACCTGCACAAACAACACGTGATATGTCATATCTTGATAAGCTCATATTTTATATTCATATCGCCAATTATGGGGTTATCTTTAGTTCCTACTAAGCAACTACTGTTGGAAATACACCAACATAAACCGTTGAACATGCAAAAAAGAATTCAAACCTTGATAACGGAACTTAACCACCAACTTAAAACTTCCAAAAAGCTTCCACAACTCACCATGTCGAAAGTCTGCTGGTCCGAGTCAGGACCCAACCCACGCTTGCTACACAAGTTGTCCTCCTCCCTCTTGAGCGCCGTCACGATCTCCGCCATGTCGGCGTCGGCGTGTCCGTGCACTGCACGACCGTGTATGTAGTACCCGTATATCGTGTCCGAGAGGACAAAGACACTGACGTTGCTGATGGAACACAGGTCTATGTACATCTGGATCTGATCACAGATAAACCGCTCGTATAGGAAGTTGTACAACCTGAAATGTGGGCTGTACAGCTGAAGTTGTGTTTCTTGTGAATCTTACTAGTTCGCTTTGAGAATTAGTTATATTTTTATGACTTGTGGTTTGATAACCAGTAAAGACTAAAGACCAAGCATACAATAAAGCAATAAAAATGTAAATATTTCCCGAAAACTAACAATGAGAACGTACCTCTGGAGCACCCACAGTACAAACATAACTCCGAAGATAAGTCCAACCCGGAGAACTAGACTGTATTGTGATACGTACTCAACTTGGGCAGGGTCCACAAAGGCATCCGGTTGACTTGTAGAGAGGTATTTAAGTCCTATATACTCTGAAAATAGAACAGTTTAGTTTCAAGCCATTTTGTCTGCAGGGTGGTCCGTATAACTATCAAGGATTATATTTGTTTTTTGACAGGCAGACGACCAAAGCTTAAATAAGTCGCGATTTTTGTGCAGTGCAACAATCTCACTTCACTGTCATTTAATCTTAGATCAGACGTTTGACGATAGTTAATAAAGCGAACAAAGGCTAACCCAGGAAGAATCCCAGAAGTGTTTATGTAATTTGAAATTAATTCTCATCCAGTAAACAATAGTTGTCACGCTGTTGGTGCAAGGGCGGGTTCTTTTACAATGGAGGACGAGTAAATAGCGCGTGGTTTTAAATAGCGATATAATATACAGGCTCTCCCATAATTTCCTTGAACCCATCATTGTTTAGGGTGAAATCATTAAGTCTGATAGGTAATCAAAAGAACATACAATTTTACCAATTCAACAGGACAGGCGACTGTGACTTTGATTAGGCAATCACATTTTCTTTTGTCTCAGATATTACTATTCAATGCAGCAAGACGGCTATTTGACCAAACTAAATAAGTCTTTTTGTTTCTTCTGTCGACATCACCCCATCGATTCCAACACCGATATTAAGTCAGACTTGAAATGTTTGCGCTGCTATTGGTTTGCTTCTTCCAACTTGTCATATCACAAGACCCTGTTTGTTCGAGTCGACCTCTGGATGTACCTATAGCTTCAAAAGACGGAGACTTTATCATCGCAGGAATTTTTGCCATAGGTTAGTTAACTCTGAAACAGTCGACATGGCTACGATTTTCAAGAAGACCACCTCAATAATTACGTGATAAAGTAATGATTGTTAGAAATCATCTTTGATAAATCTATAAAACTAAATAAATCCATAAATCTAAATAAATCTATAAATCTAAATAAATCTATTAATCTAAATAAATCTATAAATCTAAATAAATCTTTAAATCTTTAAATCTTAAATGAAACTCCCGACCACAGGAGAAGTTAAAACTAAGTTAGATGAAGCCACGAACGTGACGATAGAATATTGCTCGTACGAGAGAGCTCACCTTTGGGGACTTCAAAAAGCTCTGGCCTTCAGAAATGCTGTGATTTCGGAGGAAACGAAATTTAGGTATTATCGATTTTTGAGTTGACTAACCAATTACATACCACCGTATATTGCGTAACTTGAGCCATATTGAACGATAAGTAATAAAAAAGATGAACATTGCGCAATTGAAATAAATGGATATGAACTTATTCGAATCAATGCATCGTTTCATGATATCAATCACAAGTATAGTCTAGGTACTTAATATATAACATAACCGACTTCTATTATATTATATATTACTCCTATAATATGTATATTATATTACAGAAAGCTGAACGTCAGTCTTGGATATGAAATATACGATTGCTGCAAGAGTGCTGCAGTGACAAGCCGAGTCTCCTTGAGAATCGTCCAAAACCACAAGGTCATCGGCGTCTCCGGGGTCGACCATGGCGACTTTGTGAAAATATCAGCTCGAGTAACCACTGCCTTCGATATCCCAACCTTCACCTCTATCTACAATGATGAGAACATGATGGACAGTGCAGAGTTTCCAACCATGTTCTCAATAATAGAAACAGAGGAGAGAGAGGCACTCATCATCGCCAAGGTGGTGGAAATGTTGAACTTTACCTTCATGGACCTGTGGTACCACAGTTTGTCGGAAGAAATGTCAGAGCTATTCCGGGACAGGTATTTGGTTGAGAAGGCAAGGGGCTGCGGGAGGATGGCCATGATACCGCATTCAGCAGAAGCTGAAACTATAAATCAAGCTGTAAACAGCACTGGTAGAGAATTAGCTGAGGTTCAGCTCATATTCGAAAACAGCCTTATGAAATCTCAAAATATATTGGATGTAGTTTCTCGAGGAAAGGAAAAGCGTATTTACGTGTTGGGCGTGTCCAATGGCCGGGAGAGGTATGTAGATCGCTACGCTACGGCCCTTAAGGAGCAAAATAAGACGGATGACACGGTTGTTTTTCCATTGCCATTTCTTCTTAACACAAAACTTCCAGATTTCGGCGGGAAACTTGAGACAAATTGGACAAAAGAAGATGAACATTTGGACATACTTTACAGTAATGTGCAGGAGAAGAAATGTGGCGGGACAAACTGTTCTCTCAGTAGCTGGCCGCCATACATCGTAGCGGGAGTGAAGATTATCCAAGCAGCTTTATTGGAAAACCTTCAGGTCCACCAGAACTTCACCAATGTGACCATACCTGTCTGTACACGGGACTTCAGAAAAGCAGTTTACAACACAATTATCGACGAGAAGAGAAAGGTTAAACTGGACCTAGACCCAGGACTTGAAAGTCTTCAGGCTGAGTTCCAAAGCAAGACACTACGTCTCGGTTACAACATTGGTATCTACCGGGTCAAAACAGATACGTTTCAGATCCTTGGTAATGCGCACGATGATCGTATCGATAATCTGGATAGAGATCTGCTGGAGAGTATCTCTCATTACGAGACTCAATGTTCGGAGCCATGTCAACCCGGCTTCTCCAGAGTGTTTGGGGAAGACGTGGACGTGTTACCTTGTTGCTGGGACTGTCTTCCTTGTCCCACCAACCACTTCTCGACCACGCTGAACGCTAGAAACTGCACGCCTTGCCAGAGTAATGAACAGTCCAGCGCCAACAAAACAGAGTGCTATGAAGTTGAGTACGTTTTTATCGAACAGAGTTCAGTGATCTTCATAGCTGGAACCGTGCTGGTTGTAGTAGGATTAGTCCTAGTTATAATGATCGCTGTGCTTATCTGGAGGAACGAGGAACGTCCCACTGTCAAAGCATCGGATCCGGGTTACCTTTACACAGTACTAGGTAGCATAGGGTTAGGCTTTGGAGTGAGCTTGATACCTCTGTTGAAACCATCACACTCCAGCTGTAGAGCAGAGCTCATCTGTGCTTCTCTCTTCGCAACTTTGGCCACCTGTAACTTGGCGTGGAAGTGTGGAAAGATATACGGTATTTTTGCTGCAGCTAACAATTTCGGGCGACCGAAATTTGAGGGGATCCTAAAACGAGCTGGCCAAACTTGGCTGAACATCGGGTCTTTAGTTTTCATCTCCTTGATGCTGCTTATCGATAGCTTTATGGAGGAGAGCGCTTGGCAGTATGTTGAGCGACAAACGATCTACCACGGGCCGATCTACCTGCAGTGCATTATGTCCGATAACCGAGTTGTCCTGATACTTGCTCTGATTTTACCTCTTAGCTACTTCGTTACGGCCCTCATCCTGGCCTTCAAGATGCGGCACTTCCCTCACAACTTCAGGGAGACCCTCAACATCTTCGCTGCTACCCTCATCGGCCTCTTCTGTTGTGCGATGTTTCTGAGCGGCTACTCCCTGTCCCCTCCCGAGATTCAGTCACTTCTCAGAGCCATAGTTCTCTACGTCATCAGTGCTGCCTTCCTTGTCTGTCTTTACCTGCCTAAAGTCCTGATTCTTCTACAAGATACCACAACAGAGGAGG
Source organism: Mnemiopsis leidyi (assembly GCA_000226015.1). Lineage (NCBI taxonomy): Eukaryota > Metazoa > Ctenophora > Tentaculata > Lobata > Bolinopsidae > Mnemiopsis > Mnemiopsis leidyi. The sequence goes on from JH153047.1 coordinate 67,774, forward strand.
AGAGGCAGAAAATTGCTGCTTCTGTCCAGGCTTTCTCACTGAAGTCCACGAGAAAGTCGATAGCTTCGACGAAATCAAGTGTAGATCTGTCGAATAACCTGCCAAAAGACCCACCAAAAGACCCGCCAAAAGATCTGCCGAACGATGCCACCAGAAAAATTGGAGCCAAATGGAGGTCTAACGCAGCACAGGCAACAAATCGCCAGAGCTTGAGAGCTGCACCTTCTACATCTAAATCAAACAATATCTAAAGTTTACAGGCGTATGTTCTGATTGTTTCGATATACTTGGGTCACGATTTTGTCATGACTGCCGACCGTGTTCTACTTTGAAGAATAAGTATATACTCAATAATTTTGCTCAAAGGTAATAGAACTGAATGAACTTTGGTAGAGAATCGTTCATAACATTTTCTGTGAAAGTTGGATGAGGGCCTTAGTGCCGTCTTAATTATTTTTTAATGTTCTTGGTCGATAAAGGAATATGGTGCCTCAAAATATATCTTGAGTAAACACCAAATCACTGGTGTTCTTAATTTTTCCCAAAAATGTCATTGATAATCCTGAGCTAAGGCAACATATTTATTTTATACTTAAATGATTTTTAAGTGTCTCCTGGTGTATGTACAGCTAATGCTTGCTTGAAACTTAAGTTAAACATAAACCAATTGTTGTTAGATAGCAATAAAGTCATCTGGCATTCTTGTTTCTTATAAAATTTCATAAAGGCGTTTGATTAACTTTTTGAGTCTAGGCTGAATCAAATCGTACGCATGGGGTACGTTTTTTGTGTGATGTTTCTTGAACAACAAAACTAAAAGACAAACAATTTTAATGAGTAAGTTTCTAATGAATGAGTTACTCTCGATAACAAGTTATGACATATTTTGCTTGCTATAACCAAATTGTAAAGAAAGATTTCTTTGGTTTCAAAATTTTCTTGAAACTTTCGATTTCCCACAACTTTTTCAGCATGAGTATCAGCTAAGATATAATTCAGTAATTGATCAAAGATCATAAAAATTTGAAAAAAATCGAATCTTTTAAATAACTGTCCAGGAACTTCTCTATACCAAGACAGTCATAAATCACAATAAGATAAATGCAAACACTCAAACACTTCTACCTGTAAAGAAAAGGAATGCCATGTACTGGAATACAGGGTTAATCTTCCTGATGGTGTGAAGTTCGTTCCACTCGTTCGCCAGGAAGTATGTCCTCCAAATACTCACACTTGTAAGCGTCTCTTCGTTTTTCGTTGAAGTACTGGTTGGTATGAACTTACCTGGAGAAATCCAAACGATATTATAATTTTGCATGTCCTACATAAAGATTGCTTTGAAAGAGAAAAGAGGTTAGCAAATCTGATTTTAAGAAGCTGACCTATGAAAAAAGGCTGGTATAATATCAAAAATACTATGAAAAAGCTGTCAAGTAACAAAACATAATCTGGCTCATCGATTAAGTTTAACAAATGAAAATACCCATACCCTTAGGTTTCTCCCAGTCTATAAAGAAGATGTCATAATTGGTGGAAGTAAACAAGAAGTGTAGTCGGGAGATAAGGGAAAGAACAAAACAGGAGATAACAACCGCTCTGAAGGGGTTCAGATCCAGGGGTAGGAATACTGAAACTGCACTTTGTCCTGTTGGGGGTTACTTGAGGTGATAGGGGCAAAGATTTTAACGCGTGTGGAATTTTTACTTGTGCAGCAAATTAATGCATTTATTCGAGTTGATTAATGAAAGTCTAGTTACCTAGAAAAAATATCGGGAGAGCTGTAAGTTACCTTTGTAAATACAGAGGTAATACCAGCTGGTCCCGGCAATGACCCAAAAGAAGAGACTTCCTAATCCCGAACAAAGAAACAGAACAAAGCAGCTGATTGTTCTGCAGGAACAATCCTCGATAATGTTGTTTCTCCTCCTGTATCCCACAGCTTTTATCACTAGAGAATGTGTGAAATAGCGCTACTTGCACTGTTGAATATCGTGAAAAAGAAACAGTTTAATACTGTGAATTTGAATTCTGATAATCATACACCGTCAGAGTAAATTGTTTGTCTCAAGCCGTGGAGTTTTTTTAATAGTCGTGCTCTCACTTTTTTAGTAAATTGTCTTGGGTAAATTTAGAGTCCAACAAAGTCGATCAACAATGATTTTATGATGATAAAATGATTACTTGCGTATACAAGCCCGAGGAATCCTACTACCCCAACAGCTATACCGAGATCGTCTTTCAGTCGCTCGCCACTCTTGCTGTACACCACATCTAGCTTAGTTTCAATCTGAGAAGGTAAAGGTATGTATATTTCAAATATACAACGTTGTAAGGGTATGAACTTTATCTTTACAACTTTTCTGAATCAATAAATGTAGGACCCAAAATCGGTAATATAGAACCAAAATGGGTACCAAAGAAACCGGAACCTTTTGGGGAACTTAGGGGCGAGGAATTACCATTACAGGCTCCATGTTAGTCACCCAAAAGACTAACAGAACACGACATGGCCTGGTGATGGTTATCTATTTGGTAGATATCTATTTGACAGATATCTATAAGCCTATGGATCTGGTTAGCCTCTTGTTCCCTCATAAGGTTCACGCCAGGGTCAGGGGTCTACCGTCCCCACCAATGGTGGTAACTCGAGCACCCAGCATACGGATTTAATGTGTAAACTGTAAGAGTTTGATATACGTATCAGTCATGACATCATAAACTATTTTAATTCGTCCATCACGATTTACTTGTTGTCGGAAGTGCACAGGTTCTCAGACTACCTGTTGGATTGGTCAGGCGGGGTCTTATATTATTAAGGCTGTGAGCAGTTTTCAGCGTCCGTATTTCCTCACTAGCAAACTTTGAGAGGCTGAGCCCTGGGAAATTTGTGCTTATGCGAGTTCGGTCATGAAAGCTCCTAAACTTTGAAGGTTTTAGATTAGCATTGACTGACATTGCAACTGGTAGGCGACCTTCAGTCACTCCCGAGGTCCCGATCGTATAAGTTCTACTGCAATGTCCATAATGTTCGAGCGGGAGAAATCGAGCAATTAGCATTCCGGCAGTAGGGTTCCTACACTTAGCAACTGCTTGACGACTGCTTGACATTTGACTACTGCTTGACAACATCAATGGAAGTAATTACTCAACAGACTTTTCGCAAACACGGAACCGAAATGGACAAAGTACTCAGAATAACAGTTCATTGCAATGTCTTTCTGCCTTACCACAAAGCAAACAACTAACCAAAGTCACCTACGAGGTACAAACTTAAAATTCTTCAGTTGAATTTACCTAGACCAGAATAGCTGATAGTACTCAAACAAAGTATTGTTCTCATTGACGAAATACACGGACTTGATACTTCTCGTATTTGTTTGTGAGTTGTGACGATTCTGGTAAACATCAATAGATCAGGTACATTCCTGTTTAGAAGTTTGACTGTTCATTTTGCAAATAGGTGTTGTTCCTGTTATATTGTTCCACCAATCTCGGTCCCACCCCTGCTTTGTGTAACCGGTGCTCTCTCACCATAGAAACCCCCTATTATTCAATACCTATTTTCCTCAAGCAATCTGTTTGGAATAACATTTCTAATTCGAACAATGACCTTTCAATTATTGAGGTGTGCTCGCAATGTTAGGAATGATGTTAATTATTTGGTTACCGAATACTGAAAGAGTTTGAAGATTTTTTACATGTGTTCATTGTAAATTTCAGTAAAACGTGCTCTACCGCAATTTTGAATTATACCAATCATTATATAAACAATCGTTATATAAACAATTGTTATATAAACAATCGTTATATAAACAATCGTTATATAAACAATCGTTATATAAACAAATCGTTATATAAACAATCGTTTATATAAACAATAGTTATATAATATATAAACAACTAGCACGTGACTTTAACACAAGGAAGGGGGCTGGGCGATGAAGAGAGAGCTGGGTTTCTTAGTGTCCGCAGGTGTTACCTCACTACTCATCGTCTCTATCTGCATCTTCAATTGCATTATAGTGTGGCAATGGAACATTTTGGTATGGAGTTTATCATTAGGAATATTTGAGTAGTCAATAACGTTCAGCTGAACTTAACTTCGTAACTTTTATCTGTAAATATTTACATAGCTTGTACTGTATGTAATGTACATTACATAACTGTACATTGCAACACACAAAAATTATCCATATTGTTTAATGCAGCTCAGGCCTAGGTCCAAACTCCAACTCTTAGCCGCAGTGTACTTTCTGGTGACTTGCTTATTACCATATCAATGCTATGATAGCATTATCAATATCTATGTCTACTTCATAGAATGTCAAACGTGAGTTCCTAACTTGACATACCTAGAAAAGTAATTTTTCAGACACTTTTGGCACTGGCGACGGGGGCACAGTGTACTATAATACGACTTTTTGATGTCATCGGTACAGTCGGTACGATAAAGTCCTTATTTGCAAATAAAGTTCTTGAGCTCTATCAGATTATTTGATCATGGGAATGTGGAAATGAAACTAAAACTATATAAAGCCTGGCCTTTACAATGAAATATCACCGTGGTAGTGTTACCGAACTTTCAGGATTCAACTTAACAATAACATAATCTCTAGATAAGAAGCTAGTAGCCAAGTTAATCTTTGGGACGGGATTTCTCTCTGGTAAGTTGACCGCTTTTCAAAAGTTCTATACAAAGTACAAACTAAATCATCGCTTAAAACAGTCTCAGATATCCCATTAACCAGTTCTCAGGCATTGTTCAAATTACTCAAGAGAATTACTTCAGGTTTATTAAATCTTGGAGCTGTTACATGGAGTACCCAAATGTTCGTTCAAGACGACAATTTTGAACGGCTGCCACGCCAGTACATAGCTGGTTGGGTTTGTCTCATCTTGGCTGGAGTTGGAAATGTCCTCAACATCTTCATCGGATTCCTTCAAATAAAAGAACCTGGTCAGCAACGTGAAGCTGACCAAAAGGAGCCTGTGTATGAGAACGTTTAGTTTAGCGTGGCATGAAAACATTTGGCGTGGCATTGTGTATATCACTGGACAAACCACGTCAACCCCTCACTCTTAGTACATGAGCGCATAGTTGATAGCCTAGGCAATATCATCTAGGAATAACAATGTCCATTGAACATGCTTGGAAAGTGTCAGAGAACTTAGTAGCTTAATAGAGAACGATATTCTTGGGGTGAAGTCGCAAATTACTTTTGAGATGTAAGAGCGTTTCTCGATATTCATTGGTCGTACCTGGCCAGCTCTCACTGGTTAATTGCTGCCACAATTTGTGAATAACGATCAGCTAAAGTGGGATTCAATAAAGAACCTTCCATAGCATAGCGTGGTTTCAAACTTGAAATACAAAATTGGTTTTTGAAAGCTATTACAGTTATTTTTAATCTTTCCACCCAGCCGGCCACGAAGCGGCCTTAACAAGGCATAAGGTGGTTAGGAATCGGGAGATTTGGTAGAATAGTGGGGTTAGCAGGATAGTGGTCCGTCGTGGTCGTCTCTCCCGCTCCTTTATAAAAACAGCAATTGCGCAGGGTTAGATTGTTTTTAATTCAATGCGCCGCGCATCACTGATTAAATTTAATGAATGAGATCGTGAGTGTGGGATTTGATTAATGATTGATCTTGCGAATTGGGACATGCTAATCAAAGTTTTTGTCTGTATGATGGAACTGACAACAAAAATAAAAAAACATAGTCGGCTTGAACATTTTCTCAAACACAAACAGTCACTGAAAATCACGATAATTGATCGATTCGGGCGGTGCAAAATCAATATGTGCATTTTGATATCAGCGATAAAGTTTTTTGTTTACTTCAATCACTCTACGTAAATGATGAAATCCGACTTATAAAACTAAGGAATGGGAGTGATTTTTGCGAATTTTCCCATTGTAGTAGATGAAGCTTCCTGAAGTTATCAATTGTAACCAAATGCAACAGGATATTAAAGGTTTAAGATAATGAATGAATGTCAAATGGCAAAAATTTTCATTTTATAATGCACGTGCCATGTCAATTTTATTTACATGGTGTGCGCTATCAGTGCATGGCTCATGCCTAAAATCTCGGCAAGTGAGTGGCGAGTATGTAAAGTGTAGTATTATTCTTCATCAATCTCAAATAAGATTTTAACAGCTCCGGCTGGGTGGAAATATATCGCCCGGCTGTCGGGAATAATGGGCGAAATTCTTGTTGACATAGTCAATGTAGTCTTTGCCGAACTAATGTTTTGAAAAAAAAGTCATGTCAATAAAATTTCAAAGCTGTGCTAACCGTGGAGTCAGGGGGAGAGGTAGCAATGTCCTGATATAAAACTCGTAACAAAGGAACGTTGATATTCCCTGTGCGAGACTCTGCGACCGTGACAGAAAGCGTTATCTTGGCAGCGTATCTAATAAACAAGCCAGTGCTTTCCTCTTGGTCGTCTTTGTACTCGTACCCTATAGATTATTAAGTTACAGTTACAGTTACAGTCGTACAGTTGTACAGTTATAGTAACAGTTACAGTAACAGTTACAGTTACAGTTACAGTAACAGTTACAGTTATAGTTACAGTTACAGTTACAGTTACAGTTACAGTTACAGTTACAGTTACAGTTACAGTTACAGTTACAGTTACAGTTACAGTTACAGTTACAGTTACAGTTACAGTTACAGTTACAGTTACAGTTACAGTTACAGTTACAGTTACAGTTACAGTTACAGTTACAGTTACAGTTACAGTTACAGTTACAGTTACAGTTACAGTTACAGTTACAGTTACAGTTCAGATAACCCACCAAGCTGATTGTCGACCAAGAAGAAACGCCGTGTAAGTTGCCAACTGTTCTCATCATCAGAAGTTTGAGTTCCACTGTCTGTGTCCAGATTGTTCTCAACTAGAACAGGTATAGGAACAAGGTCTCCGTTAACTTGGAGATACAGCTCGTGGAATACAGTCTTCTTATCTTTTAGTTCTGTGGGGGAGCGCGGTATTCAATTTGGCCAACAAATTCGACTTATACCCGAGAGTATACTTTTGTTAACCTACAAATTTCTCAGATTTCCTTCAGAGAGTTAATGAATTGTAGTGTTACATTATGTTTGCTTTTATTCTAATTTTTAAGCCACGTCAATCGAAATATAACATACAAAAACTCACTGGAAACACTAAAAGAGCACGTATAAGAGAGAATATATAACATACAAAAACTCACTGGAAACACTAAAAGAGCACATGTAAGAGAGAATATATAACATACAAAACTCACTGGAAACACTAAAAGAGCACGTGTAAGAGAGAATATATAACATACAAAAACTCACTGGAAACACTAAAAGAGCACGTATAAGAGAGAATATATAACATACAAAAACTCACTGGAAACACTAAAAGAGCACGTATAAGAGAGAATATATAACATACAAAAACTCACTGGAAACACTAAAAGAGCACGTGTAAGAGAGAATATATAACATACAAAAACTCACTGGAAACACTAAAAGAGCACGTATAAGAGAGAATAGTCCCGAAACTTAGGACAGGTTCAGCACAGAGGGACAGCTGGTCGGAGAGAGGGGAAATAGGCAGGACTTGTCCCTCCAACGTGTAACTGATTACCTGGAGAGATATTGTGTAGGTCACGTGTAACTGATTACCTGGAGAGGTATTGTGTAGGTCACGTGTAACTGATTACCTGGATAGAGGTATTGTGAAACTTAAAATTTGATATAGAAAAAGACCGTAACCGATCATGGGACATAAATGTAGTAATGTAACTAATCTAATAAGAGAGATAAGGTATAGACAATGATCTTGGTATAATCTTGAACCATTAACTTTATATAAAGAGATTCAGTTCGTACAGTAAAATAGGGCCACACAGATGAGGTTTTCTGCTTTGACGACATAATATGATATGAGACGCGATCGGGAGTACTAACGACAATTGGCTAACAAGTTGTACAGCTGGCCGCTGGGAAGATATTGGTTCCCACGTTCCCAAGCAGAAGAATCAATACAACAACGGGCTTCGGTCACGTGACCTCTCTATTTCGTATGGTTTGTGAGGTCACGTGACTAAATGAGAGGCACGTGGGACTGGTCCCAGTAAGTGGGACTGGTCCCAGTAAGTGGGACTGGTCCCAGTTATTTGATTTGAAAAAAAATTTGATTTGAAAAAATACCGGATTCAGCCGGATATCCGGTCGGTTCCTAACACTGTCACACATTGAATAACAGACTGTACATTGTACAGTCTGTTATTCAACGTGTGATCGAATTGCTGAGCAGTGCACGGAATTTTTATTCATTAAATTCTGTGAAGTGATTAGCATAACTTTAAATTCAATTTTTTTACTTTTTTAATTCAATGGTGTATTTCATCGTGAACTCCACATGAACTTATACAAGTACCTAGAAGCTAGCTATCTATCATACTTGAATGTCAAGAGTGCTGGTGGTGAGTCCCTTTTCAAAAGTGTAAAACTGTTTTATCGTCTCCTCCAACACTTGAACGTTGTCAAGATAACGAGAATTTTCATGGTTGTCGTAGAAGAGCCAGGGCACTCTTTCAAGCCTGATGTCAGAGATTGGAATGTTAGAGTGCTATGTTGACATGGAGTTTGCCGAAGCCAGGAATAGAAAGCACAGCTATGGTTTATAAAGAAAGGCCCTTCCTCTAATTTTTTTTAGCTCGAAGGCCGGAACCCAAAAATTGGCTGAAACAAACTGGCATTACTAACCAGCCAGGCCTGTTGTCAACGAAATCGTCTTCTCTACCCCTTATCTGACTGTCAGTTATTGTCTTTAGGAGACTGCAGGCTGAGTAAGAACTGGATCTGTCATCTATCTGACTGTGAAGAAGAACACACAGGTTTGTCAACATCTGGCACGCTGTGATGTTGTTCCTCTTGTCTGAGATGCTTATCTTACACAACTCGTTCACTCCTGAAGATGTGCGATGATTAAAAGTGCACCACACTGGTTTACTACCAAACGACGTGCTATTACACGTAGTAATGTTAATTTAGTATGTATCTAGATAGGTATTTTTGGGGAGAGGTCACAAATTTTTCATCTCATGTGAGTTGTGACAACGATAGAGTAATGAGAAGTATGGCCATTTGATATCGAGCAGCACTATTATGAGATATAAACGATTTGTGACCAAAACCGTGGCAAAACCTCCCCAAAAATTCCTTTCTCTGTAAGGGTAGTTCACCTGACAAGTTCTTCTCAAGAAGCCTTGACCTAATTTGGTTAGCAACCACATCTGATCTGACATCATCATCAACCCTATCAAACGTATACCCTTCTGGAAAACAGAACCCTGAAAATTTGAATTCGATTAATTAATGAAAAAATTAGGTATTCTATCATAGGGAAAGTCAAAAATAGAAACTCTTTGGAAGAAAGTCAAGAGGACGCTTATTTAGTATACCATTGTTAGTCGATTTTATACAAAAATACAGTACCTGCTTTATATTTACAGAGGCAATCACTATGTGTACACTTGATACATTTACGAGGAACTCCGTGTGTGTCCCAAAATCCTGGTTCGTATCCCTGGAACAACAATCTACCTCAGTTCAGCTTTACACTTTCAGTCATGTTTCATCAATCATGTTTCATCAATCACAGGCAGAGATTAAGGTATAACTATATATAGAGTGCTAGTATACCACCAAAAAGTGGAAGAAATTGTGAGATAAATTCCGAGTTTACCTCTGAACATCTTTTGCATACAGAGTCGATTGGGGACCCATCAAGTTCAGTATCAACCAAAATATTAGTTTCGAAATCACATCCACAAATTCCACTATTTGTAATCTGATTGTCTGTTGGACAATCTATACAAGTGTCCCCTGAAAAGATTATGTATATATTATATTAATATAGAATATCAATTGAATCCTAACTTGAAACTAACTTGCACCTTACTTGAACCATAGAGATCAATACCAGACTCTACATGTCAGTCTGGCTGATTACTGTCATATTAGAGGATTCTGGCTCCCAGCAATAATGTTCTTAACAGAATTGGTAAACATACCGGCTGGACAGCTGTTACTCAGCCTGGCGTGTAAAAATCTAATTTACATTTCTTTTTCTCGGATTGCGTTTTTATCCAGCAAAACTAATATAGACCTATTTTATAAATGAAAAGTTAATTCTGTAGACTGTAGTTCATTCATTTGAAAACCCTAATATACTAATATAATTGAAATAGAAACCTACCAAATTCAGATACAGCCTGACCACCTTCACATTTTGTACATAAAATTTCTAATTTGTCAGTGTATTCGAATTTGAAAGTTGTATTGCAAAAATTTGCACCATCTTTTTCCAAGTAACCTGCCTCGAGGTCGGTGCATCCTGTGATAAAAAATGTTTCAATTTTGAATGACATATTGGAGAGTCATTTTTTGCATCTCTAATACTTTTATGCCATAGGCAAAAAAGTAAAGTAGATGGCTCAAAGTGGTTGGATTTTGAGGTGGGGTGGGTAGGTAGGTAAATGTCGTGTTGTTCGCTATGACAGAGGCTTGTATGTGTTAAACTCCGCAAGACAATAGTAACCATGTGAACGCAGCTTTGGGGCTGCTCCTACGTAAAATAATTGTAATGACGTTAGGGATCATATTAGTTGTAAATGGCGCACAGTATGTACATGATTCGTGTCCACACGTCTGCTAAATCTGGCGGCAAGCTTATGGAAAATAGCGGACAGCTATAAAATAGTGGGAATAAGCGGAAAGACGTGCCTTATAACATAGTGGGTGGTTGGCATTAACAGTCAAAACACTTGACTGTTAAAGGTTTAGTTAAACTCTCAGTTTTAGTTAAACTCTCAGTTTTAGCTAAACTCTCAGTTTGATTTAGCCTTTGCTCTTACTACATAGCAGTATCTACAATAACTAGATAGTAGTTTACAATAACTGCAACTTTGTAATAGATATATATCATCATTCATCATCATCATTTAGTTTCGGTGACTGCAACTTCATAGCAGTATCGAGTCTCAAAGAGAGATAGAAATCTTAAGCGTCTGCCTGAGACCAAACAAATCGGGTGCAATTCTTGTTACTTGTGCATCTTGATAATCAATACTTACACTTGGCAATGTCAACAAGACATAACTAATTAAGCAACTAGAGGAACATAGATTCATGTTAAAATTTCTGTATTCATAATCAGACTTACTAAGAGAGATAGGATTATAATACTGGCTCTTTGAACACTCATAATCTGGAAACTCAATTCCCATCAGAATGCTTGAAGTGCACAGCAACCCAAGAATTATTTTCATCTCCTTCACTGTAATATGATTTTATTAATGCATATTTTTTGCTGTGGCAACAAAAGGCTACACACATATTATTACAACCAGAACCCTGGTTTCTGTTCAATTCAATGAGTTAGGTCAATCAATAAGTTAATTGGTAGCTGAAATGGAAAACGATTTATCTAGACAAAGCTGTTTCTGTGTAAAAAATTGAGCTCATTTGTACAGTTTTGCGCACTTTCCAAGTAAAAAGGGCCAAATAGCCACTTTTCAAAAAGATGCTGTGAAAAAGTTGACCTAACTGTAATTATATATCAAGTTTTAGACTAAAATAGTGGCTCAAGGAACGTTTGTGGGGCTGATGTTGTAACTGGGTCTTACTAACAGCAGATAACAGACCAGAGATCCGATACCTAGAGCTGTAGGTGAGCCAGTGTCTGAGGAATCAGCCTGGAGAGTTTGGCTGTAAGTATACTTTCGGTTGGTGCACGTAAACAATAAGGGGTCGTTCACATATGACGTCATCACCTAGGGGGGGAGGGGGGTTTCCAAATGATGATGAATGATGACGGAAGGGGGGAGGGGGTAAAAATTACCGAAAATTTGCTGACGTCATATGTGAACGACCCCTAAGCAATAACGATTGGATATTGAGTTAGGATCAGTTGGTCCGCTTTCCCTAGCGTTTTGTATACTTTCGGTATCTTACTTCCTACCTTAATAGTTTCCTAGAAGTCTAGCTAATTAGTTCTTAGTTTCTGTTAAGTGTACTCAGATCATACTTGCCCCAGTTTTATCAATACAAGTGGAACAACCTTATGGTACAGGAGTAACAATGTACATGGAACTACAGTCAGGAAACCAGTAAGCAGAGTGCAGTGAGAGAGTTCTTTACAGTCTATTCAGGGTGTCAATGGTCTGTGAGCTTTAATGAACAATTTGCGAGTAAACTAGTGTGAACAAATACTTCATCAGTGTAACTTAGATTTGGATTCTCATCTGTTAGGGTATTGGCCCACACCCTAAAATAATCAAGGAAAAATAATTTGGAGTAATTTTTCTTAGCCAAGGCTTTCACTAATTATTAATGGGGCCGAGTAATCTGTTAAAACACCACACATTTTAGAGTTTAGATTTTTGCTCAATCTAAATCCTCAAACCACAAGAGAGAAACACAAATAATTTTTTTAGAGAAAAACAAAAATGTTTTATTTATCGCCACAATCAATTCATAAAGATATTATCTAATTCTTAAGTGACACATAAAGTTCATAATTCAAATTATGAATGATTCAAATTATGATAAAGGTTATATTTGTTAGCATATCAATCGTAAGGCTATCAATTATCATGCCACCAGCCATTGAGTTTCAATTTTAGTTCCTTCCACACTGAACACCTCATAGTGGCAGTATCGTAACAGCTGGCGAAAGGACATACAAGCTTTTAAACTTTCGTAGGCCCTTTATGCTGGGACACCGACACTACTGGTGAAACGCAGTGTGCTAAAATATATCTTACATACTTAAGTCAGACATGCGTGCACACCTTTGCCACTTAACAATTACACATAAAGTGCCCAGGACCCCTACATGTTGTGACATCTAGTCATTACATGTATTTTAATAAGGCCAAGGCGTTGAAAAAGCCTTGAAGTTTGTGTCGATTTTCAGCTGAGGAATGTTTGAGATTATCAGTTTTACCGTGACCAACATAAGACGTTTAAACCGGACCCATTTCGCACCGGAATATAAAAAAGTGTGCCTAAATCGCACAATAGGTTCTGCCGGCGCACAATGGGTCCTGTAAAACGTTTTATGATGTTCACGGTTACTCTTTTGCCAGTTGGTGCGTGTGTTTTTGAGATGACTCCACTAAGAGCTTTGAGGTTTTTAGAGGTCCAACATCTGATCCTAAACTTAATATAACTTCTTACTACTTGAACCACCCTGTTTTTATGCAGCTCACATTATACCTGTCCTGTTTTTTCAGCTCACAATATACCGCTGACGCTAATTTGTCTTAAAAACTTGAAACTACTATAACAGTCATAATATGCAAGGTCACATGTTGATGTTTATGAACAGTACCTAGCAATTTTAGTTTAAATAATAATTATATATCCACATGCACAAACAAGTATAATTTGCGCATAATGGACCATCGAAAATAGTTATATTTTCAATCACTGAAAGTCATCGATTTTTTAACCTGTGCCATGAAGGATCTGGCTGAAGACTGAATTACTGAGTATTTCATTGCTGTACAAGAGGGCCAGGGATCAAATTAAATCTACTAAAACCACAATTTATATAAATGATTTAAGGAAAAAACACAAATTTTCATGAAAAACATAGAAACTAGAAAGAGCAGCTAGCGCCCGGTAAATTTTGTAGGTTGATAACCTACTGTCGCGGCCATCACGCGCTGTCACGCATTTCTGGCCTGGCGAAGAAATTCTAGACGCGCATCGCCCGTTGAGGTAAATTCTCATGAGCAATTTCCTCTAAAAGGGCACAGCCCACTGTCCACTTACTGACTTTGGTGGCGCGCGCAAAAGGATTCTGGTTAGAGCAAATGGCAAAGTGGTACGCATATTCAACCCCAATTAGCAGCAGCTATGTGAATAAATCAAATTGATCCATAGTATAAATCGACAAACGTTGCTTGACCTGCTACTTCGACACAAGGCAAAGTATATATTATTTGCAGCTTTACCTTACCAGATGCTTGATATCCGGTTAACCACTAACGACAAGGAGCTTACGCCGCAAGCGGTGGCTGCTTTTTCTGGTGGCTTGTCGAGGTGTTACCCGACCCGCGCGCGGCTCGCAGTTTTCTGCACTCTCCTCGCGTTCGTTAGAACGTTAGAACGTTAGACGGATATCATCTCGTCAAGAGGCCGATCGCCCCCGTTAGTGGTAACATGTAACATAGAAGTAATCAAAGTTTTGTTCAAAAACTTGCCAGCGCTGTAATACAAAATTAGTACGATATGGCAAAAATGGCCATGTTCAGGTGTCTTAAAAATCATGTTAAAATAGAGATAGAAACTTGAAACTTTGCAAATCTACTAGAAGTTGTCCAAACCGATGGCAAAAAATTTGAAGGTCCACAAGAATCGGAAAGGGTTGACGAGATGATATCCGTCTACCGTTCAGCTTTAGCTACGTGAGTCGGAATCACCGCGACAATCGGCCTCGGGCTTGCCTTGCGTTGCTTCGCTGCCGCGCCGCGCGCTTCGCGCGCGGGGGGCTGCTGCTTCACGGCAGCAGGTCAGACAACGTTTGACAACCTCGGGCCACTGCCTTCGGCAGCAGCCCTCGGCCGGTTTTAGGGTAGGCTAACAGCCTCAGGCCACTGCCTTCGGCAGTGGCCTTCGGCCGGTTTGGTGGAAGAAAAAGAAAAAACCGGTCGCGCTTGCCAGCGCTGTGAAATTGAGTTGCTTTAACCAGGGTCCTTTTGCGCGCGTCGCGCGCACCACCAGAGTAGCGTACGGAAGCACTTGGTTAGGTGGATAGAATGAATTACAAACTTCACGACTGCATAAAAAAAACTAACACATAGTCGCTCATCGTGGGAAATTTACGGAAACGGACACTACCAAAAGCACCCGTCTCAGCCTGCGACAAGACCATTTGAAATTGAAAATGGATTGTAGAAATGTTCTCTTCAGGAACAATTAATTTCGACCTCAATGAGCGGGTACTTGCCCTGTATCAACCCACCCGGTAAAGGCCGAGTGTTGACGGTGCAAAAAGTTATGAGTCCCATGTGTCACTGCCCGCTTTGTCGGGGTGTTACCCGACTCACGCGCGGCTTACAGCTTGTTGGATGGATATCATCTCGTCAATGCCCGCTTGGAAAAATTTTCATTTTGTTTTGAAAACCGTACAAAATACTTCATGTCGTGTTCATATCAGATTTTATGGAGTTAGTTAAATACTATTTGCATGCGGAGTCACAATTGCAATCCGATGACTGAACCAATCCACAGTTGTCGCGGTGATACTGGATACCGACTCTCGCAGCTCAAAGCTGAACGATAGAACGGTAGACAGATATAATTTCGTCAAATCCCCAGACCATCCTAAAATATTTGCTGATGATCTTAAATTGATCGGAAATCTATCTGACAAGACTGTTATTGATAATGATCTAAAAAGTTTGGAGGACTGGGAAAGGAAGTGGTTACTCGAATTTAATACAGATAAATGTAAAGTATTACACATAGAATTAAATGGCAATGAACACTTGGATTATGTATTAAATGGTAGAAATCTAAAGAAAACTGATCAAGAAAAGGATTTAGGTGTTCTTACCTCTGGCACCTTGCTTTGGAATGATCAGATTGAATCGTGTATCAGTAAAGCTAATCAAATATTATGCTGGATTTCAAGAAATTTAATTAGTAGGGAAAGATGTTTAATGCTCAGGGTTTATAAAAGTCTGATCAGGCCACATCTTGAATACTGCGTTCAGCTATGGAATCCTGCAGCAGAGCACGGAAATTGGTCCTTAATACTGAGGATTGAGAGCGTACCAGAGACGCTTTACGAG
>JH153047.1:83635-94355 GCA_000226015.1 Mnemiopsis leidyi
CAGCACTGCATTACGTCAGTGAATAGATAATAATGTGTATACGAAGTTACCATGAAGCCGCGCTGAATGCGCGTGAGTTATGACAGGTGCAGCATGCAAGCGTCCGAGTTCGCGTGTGCGCAACATGTACATCCTAGATCGTCGTAACTTTTAAACGACCAGGGGTAGTCTTTCCCGTTGTCCAATTTCAAAAAGGAAGGCATCCTCGTTTTCAGCTCGTTGAGCTCTATCAGATAAGGGTAGAGCCCATATAGGTTTAGAAAAAAGGGCGCACCCTATTACGCCACACGCGGTAACTGCGCGCGTAAAAGGGCTCTGGTTAGAGCAAACTAGCAGTGGCAGCAAGTTGCGAGCCGCGCGCGAGTCAGGTTACATCTCAATTGTAGTTTGATGACCTACTGTCGCGGCCATCACGCGCTCTCACGCATTTCTGGCGCGCATCTAGACGCGCATCGCCCGTTAACACCTCAACAACAAATATTCTTAATTTCAATTTTTATCTAGGTTATTCATGACTAGTTTGAATAAGAGGAACAAGTATTTAAAACCAATATGACTAATACTCCTTCCTCCTAGTGACAAAAATTTCGATGTTAATTAACTAATATAATAGTTAAGTCTGCAAAAATTTAAAATCTTGAACAACTTATAATTTGAATAGTTTTTGAGATCAGTAATTTATAGTCTTTTAATTGTCCTGTGATTGCAATTGACGATCATACTTCAATCAAATCATCCATTGATTCAATCATTAGCCAGCTTCAAGTTCTTTTTGAGAGACTTACATACTCCGTTTATTTCTAAGTACAGTGTTTGATAATGTTGTTTACTATTATCAATGAAGTGATTTGTCAAACTTCCTATTTTTTCATTACAACATTTTCGGTTAATTCAGGGGGTTCTGTCTCAACTCAGAAATTGTGCAGTACTCCACTTTTTCTCTTTTATATGTTACTTCTGTTGGTCCCTGTCTCAATCTAGATGATCTCACCAATTCAACCGAGGCATAAGTGGAAACATGTTCATCCTCAACGTCAGATTTTATCCCATCTAATAGATCCTCTTCTGGTGTATACCTTCAAAGTAACCTGATGTTAAACCATGCTCTATCAAAATCAGTTAGACCATGCTCTTCTAAGGTTGGGCATGTCACTTAACAGAAATAGGTAATAAAATGAATGAAAATTGAAATAAAATAAATAATGAACAGCTTGAGAAAAAAGAGATATTCCTATCAATATCCTTTATTGGAAAGCTTACATGTTCATTTTAAATACATGATGATATTTTATCTCATTTCCTTATCATTTATTAACCTAGTTGTGTTCTATTTAAGTATAGTTAAATTGTTTTGCTGTGCATAAAAAACAATATGGTACTGCTGAAACAGATTGCCCTGATTTATTGAGAAACATTTGCTAATATTGTACCTTTGCCATTTCCTGTTTAAGTTGGAATAAGGTGATTCTTGGTTTTCGACTTCTTGGGGGTTTTGAACAGGATTTGTTTTATTTAAGCAGCTGTATGCACTCTCATCATTGTCATCAGAGGTAAAAGACCTTCTTTTCCCTGCTCCAAATTTGGCGTAAGTATTTTCTTCTTGACAAGATGCTGTTTGCCTCTGAATCACACCATATGTGATGTTGAAATCTTCTAAAACAGAAGAGTTGGGCCTCTCCCTGTAAGTTGGTAAGAATTAAATACATAACAGTGTACAGTTAATTTTAATTCTGACCTAAGTCGAAAAACTGCTGAGGTTTATTGCAGAATGCCCTTCCAAAGAGTTAGAATTTGTTTTTAAAGATCAGTCAACCCCCATTAATATGCTCATAGTACCTGTCTTTGGTTTTTGCAACAATAACTTGTAAATTTGAGTTGTGGTCGGATTCATTTCTTGCCATCATCTTCTGGGGTCTCTTAACTGTATCTAATCTGATCAAACTGCTGTAGGCACTCTCTTCACTCTCTGTAGAGGCAGGCATACCTCTTTTGGCTGTATCAAATGAGATGTCCTTTTTGTTGGGTTTTGGTTGCCTTTGAATCACACTGTAAGTGCTGTTTAAACCTTCCTCAACAACATTGGACCTCTCTCTGAAAGGTTGCATCTTACTACTTATTCAAATTTACTAATTCAAGGTAGGCTTGTAAACTCCCCTTATTTAGAAAGGAAAACTTTTGCAAGACAGAGGTCTAAAATCACTCAATATGGCACTTGGTACCTAATTAGCAGCATCAAAATCATCATACCTGTCTTTAGTAGCAGTTGCATTATTGATGGGCTTGGTTTGTAAACTTGAGTTAGGATATACCGAGTTGTTGTGCTGTGTCAATCCTGGTATAGTTTTCTGGGTTGGTTGCAATCTGTTATACATGCCCTCTTCGCTGTTTTCAGTTGGTAAAGAGGCTCCTTCTATTCCATCTAATGTGGCATAGTATGTATCATTTCCACGCACATCACTCAGGCTTGGAGGAATAAACTGGATATCCATTAGGTTTGAATAGATTCCATCACCAGTTGGTTTGAATCTTCTGACTCTTATTGGTTTCAGAATCACATTTGGACTGTGTGCACCTGGAGCATTAAAATATCTTGGAGATACAGGATTAGCTTCTGTAGCATCAAAGCACTCGGTTCCAGGCACTGCTACATGTTGCGTTACCTTGATGAGCCTTCTTTTTCTAATGACAAATGTGGAAATTGAAAGCACAACAAATATAAATAAAAATCCACCC
The DNA here is from genome assembly GCA_000226015.1 of Mnemiopsis leidyi. Taxonomy (NCBI): domain Eukaryota; kingdom Metazoa; phylum Ctenophora; class Tentaculata; order Lobata; family Bolinopsidae; genus Mnemiopsis; species Mnemiopsis leidyi. Next base: position 86,369 of record JH153047.1, read on the forward strand.
ACACCAGCCCCAATTGGAAGTGATAGACTTGGTTGGTCCTCAATGCATTCTTGTAGTAATTTGGCTAAAGCTTTGCTTGTTTTCCCTTCTGGACATTTGCTACATTGAAATCCATAACCATAATGACCTTTAGTACAATTGCTTATGTCAGGAAAGCACCCTGTAACCTTCTTTGTCCTAATGAAACTGGTCTTTCCTGCTGGACATTGAGTGCAATTGGTCCCGAATCCATACTGTCCTTTATTGCATTCACTTATATTAAGGAAACATCCGGCTTCTTTTTTGGTATGATGGAAACTTGTTTCTCCCACTGGACACATTGTACAGTTTGAACCAAAACCAAAATAACCCTCTTCGCAATAACTTACATCAGGGAAACATTTGGACTTCTTCTTCGTTCTGGGAAAGCTTGTTTTTCCTATTGGACACATTGTACAGTTTGAACCAAAACCAAAGTAACCCTCTTTGCAATAACTTACATTTGGGAAACATCTTGACATCTTTTTTGTTTCAGGAAAGCTTGTTTTTCCTGTTGGACACATTGTACAGTTTGAACCAAAACCAAAGTAACCCTCTTTGCAATAACTTATATCGGGGAAACATTTGGACTTCTTTTTTGTTTTGGGAAAGCTTGTATTTCCAGTTGGGCATTGAGTGCAATTATGTTCATATCCAAACTGACCTTCAACACAATAACTCACATCAGGAAAACATTCCTGGATTTTCACCGCACCAATGCTTGTTTGAGACTGAGGACAAGGCTGACATTGACTTTCTTGGTAACCCCAATAACCTTCCTCACAGGCACTTACTGCGGAAAAGCATTTTCCCTCTCCAGCCAAACTAGTTTTACCAATTTCACAAACCTCACATTGCTTACCGCTACCACGTTCTCCAGCTTTGCAGTTGTACCCAACTCTTGTGATATTTATTGGACTACCGAGAATCTCCTCCCGATCTTTAAGTGCACAATTTGCAATATCTTGTCTCTTTAAGTTCAGAGTCAGTATAACTTGTGGTGGATTGGAGGTGTATCCGTCTAGATCTTTTGTAATATTATCTTCGAAATTATCTCCACATTCAAGTTTAACTTGGTTTAGTGGCCATCCTTGTACAATCCACTGAAACTCAGTGTTCTCATCATTGAAGGTGTAGTAATCCACGTCTGGGGCTTTAATAACTGATCTTGTCAGTCTATAGTTTAAAATGTACATTTTTGTCACACTTTTGTGGAAGTTCTTGTTAAAGATTTTGCATTTCCAGGTTCCAAGATCATCAGTTTGAATATTTTCTATCATCAACTTTGATTCTAATCTGTGATCAGCTTCTGAAGTCATGATTGTGTCTCTTTGCTCGTTGTCAGTTAATGCATCATCTTTTGTCCATTCAACATCAAGATAAGGAGCTCCTGAACCATTGCACGTCAAGTTCATGGAAGATCCAAGACTGACATCTCTTGTGACAACTGTTTCACCATCACAAAGCCTAGGTTTTGAATCAGAACAGGCTGATATGTACTTGAACACAGTACATCGCCCATCATTCTTAATTCTAACTGTGTCCTGCAGGCGAACGTTATTGCTTTGAAACCAATCCCATATTTCTGTTGAATGATAGCTGTAATTCACATTCGTTGCATTACCAGGATCCCCAAGGAAAATCCGGTAAAAGCTTGGGTCCTCATCTGATATCTGAATATCTCCAGCTTTTCCCTTAACTTGTTTTCTGACCATGGTAACTGCAGTCACGTTCTTTCCTCTTATTCTAAACTCGGTATGATAATTTGTGAAATATATCCTAAAGAATAAGCTCTGGTTTGATTCTCCAGTGGTAGATGCATAAAACCTCAAGAAGTCAAACTTTCTGTTGATTTCATAAGTTGTATCGGGGAAGGTGTCGAAACTAGCTGTTATGATGCCAGTTGTCTTCCATTTATCCACTGTCCTCACAAAATAGGTATCGCTTATATTGGAATGATTCATCCAACCTGGATTGTTGTACAGAAACTCACACACCCTCTCGCAGCTGTTAGCTGCTCCGGGAAGCATCACCAGTAAAACAAACACCGGCAAACAACCCATCACAAAACCGAATTGTCAACAAAAAAATGCAGCGGTAACTATTCTGGCTGTTGTACAATACTTCCTACTCCGATATGCTCATTATCATCTTCCGATATTCTGAGACGTGTAAAATACCGGACCATTTTTTCGTTAAATGTCATCTGCTCAAGAAACAGTTTTACTTTTTCTCCTCAATACAGTGTAACTAAACACATCCCACAGGTCATTTTGTCCACGTTATTAGATCTAGACAACACCCACTGTATCCATAATCCTTAACTTTGATATTTTTACTGTTGTTCATGTGTAAAGTGAAACAAAACATTCGCATTTTATAGGCTGAAATGAACAAGCTGATCAGTCCCATCTTGTCTCCTTGTGGAAGTCTCCTGACCCGCACTAAAGTCACCGTACAAAGAAGACGTAGAACATCTGAGTGGCACGAAGCAACAGGCGAGAGTAAGGATGATAAAATAGATAAGTTAAACAGTGAACATGAGTTAGCGAAAACACAGTTGAGGTTACTGCGAGATCGGCTCCGGGAAAAGAATACTGTTACATCATTCAGGGGAATTCTTGTTGAGAAGAGTTTGTCGAAGCGGGTTTGTACACTTTAGTCCCCAGTTCGTTTACATTTCTATTATCTAAAATTTCTATTATCTGAAATTTATAGAAAAACCAAAAAATCTTTAATTCATGATAATGTATATACGTCTTTTCTCTTCTAATCTAAAATTGTCATTCAGGTTGACAACCTACAAAAAGATTTGGAATCTGAAGTGAAAGCTCAATCGGAGAACAAGCCGTGGTGGGGTTATAAGCGGGCAAGGCCAGGTTTGTGCTTATATTATTTATTATGCTAACTTTAAATATCATTTATTATGATTTACTAACTTAAAGTTCTCTAACTGTGCCAAATTTCGAGAACTCTGTCTTACACGCACTAAAATCGATGCTAAAATCCTAAACGAACTGCAAAAGAACCGTCAGTATCGACTTTACAGGACACTCAAAGCACAGTCACTGGCAGTTCAGTTTCCCCCGCTGCACCTGCTACCGACCCGAGTCGCACAAGTTTGTAGGAAGCGCGTGTCCGATCTGTCGGGATCACTGGTATCCCATGTACACTGATGTGGAGAAGATAAAGAAATATGTAGACCCTAGTACCAACAAGTAAGTAAAGTGTGGCAGTATTGTGGTTCTTAGTGACGCTTTTGGTTTGGTTCAGTTTCCGTCCTTGTTATTCTATTTTCTTTCTTTGTCAAGAAATGTGTACTAAACTTCAGCTATTAAAACAAGAAATGTGTGCTAAACTTCAGCTATTAAAACAAGAAATGTTTACTAAAGATTAGCTGTTATTAAAACAAAGATGTCTCCCAAAGTTTAGCTATTATTAAAACAAAGATGTCTCCCAAAGTTTAGCTATTATTAAAAGAGATGTCTCCCAAAGTTGAGCTATTATTAAAACAAATCTGTCTCCCAAAGTTTAGCTATTATTAAAACAAATCTGTCTCCCAAAGTTTAGCTATTATTAAAACAAAGATGTCTCCCAAAGATTAGCTATTATTGAAACAAATCTGTCTCCCAAAGTTTAGCTATTATTAAAACAAAGATGTCTCCCAAAGTTTAGCTATTATTGAAACAAATCTGTCTCCCCAAGTTTAGCTATTATTAAAACAAATCTGTCTCCCAGGGTTCTACCTGTCTCGGTGACAGGGGTTTGTAGGTATAAGCAACATGTACTGACTGAAGCTGTGTGTAGAGCTCAAAGTATGGGATATCTCAAACCGGCGTTAGTAGTTTGATAGTTTTACTTGATAATTTATTTAGTAGTTTTAGTTAATAAGTTAATAAGTAGTTTTAGTTAATAACTTAATAAATAGTTTAGTGGTTTAAGGTTTTCCCTAGTTTTTTATTCATTATTATTTGTTATTATTTATTAGTTACATCTCGCAATGTTTCGTTGTTTTATTGGTATATTGAGTTTATTCCCTCGTGTTATTCCCCTGTGTTATAATTGTATAATGTATATGTCAGAATCTCTCGACAGCACATCAAGCCACTCTTAAGACATCAAGTTTTATAATCTGAGTTACGCTTCTCTCAAACCTGACGCAATGTTGTTCAGGTTACCCCAAAGAAAGTTCAACTGGTCCACGTCTGATGTCTACGGTAGAGACAGGACCGAAATCTACGGAAATAGAGAAATGTAAGTCTGTTTGGGAATTAGTTAGATGTTTGTGTTTGCTTCAAGAACAAGAAACTACTATATAATTTCGAATTTCAAATCTGAAACTTGTAGGTTAGAGATAATTTGTCACAACCCCGATTATTTGTGTACGTTATTCTGCTGTCGGCTAGATAATGCATGAAGCGATTCAGCACTTATATTAATATTACTCTTATAAAACAATTGCAGATATCACAAAAGCTACAGACATTTACCGGGCAACATTCATTATCAACCTGATAACGAGCACTGGGGACATGTACCTGTAACTACCACATCTGTACAGCCTGACGTCATCAATTACGAATAGTGTTGATGGTAATTTATGACGTCATCAAATATGCAGCTAATTGCGTCATAAATTTCATCTAATTTTAATATGATTGAGCTTAAAAGATGGTTTTAAAAATATCACATATAATGTGCTATAATTAAGAATTTTAATAGTAATTTATTCGGTCATAATTTGTTGCAAGTTTATTTAACACATTGACAAAAGTATCGAGAAAGGTATTTTTGGGGAAGGGCTACAAATTTTCCTATTATTTAACAGCTATCGACCAATGAAAATTTTGCCGCATAGATCGATGAGGAAGAGTTTTTCTACGGGTACTGAGCTTTTCAGAAACAATAGAATTCAGACAGAATTTTAAGAAACGTTGTATTCCTATATTGAGTACCTAACTGGGGCCGTCACAAAGTTACAAATAATCGATAAAACCTGCTTTCTAGAAGGTGCCCACTGCCCAAAACAAAGCCAGGAATCTTTTACCTGGATTTTACTTAAAAGAATTATTTAGTATTAAAGCAAAATTTGGCTGTAACGGAAATAAGATTCAATCTTATGTAATTTTATTAAATTAGAGATGTGCTTTACAACTAGACAGAGTTGAACAACTTCACAGACGATCTTGAATATAAACCAAACCTGTAGTTAAAAATGTTTGTGATGAAGTTTATATAGTGCTTTATATTTTGATAAGGTGTTATGTATTTGTTGCTTTGTTTCGTCAGATACAATTTCTTTACTCGTTATTGATTTGGGACTACACTTAAAAGCCTGTTAAGAAAAGATTGCTGCGATATAATTTAATTCGAATAACTACACTGTAACAATGTACTAATACATTGTTACTATATACAACTACTAAATTACAGCACATGTCGTGCTTGGTAACAAGGGACATGTTATGAAATATGAAACTAATTACATTGACTTTGGAACGGCTCTGATGTTATTTATACTCGAATTGTACATCTTACAATCTTGCTCAGCGCAATGTGTAGTGTACACATTTGGTACATTCTACATGGAACTATGTAATATGTACATTGTACTATGTGATAAGTACATTGTACTTTGAAGTATATATGTACTGTAAACTGTACATTGTACTATGGTCTATGTGGTGTACCGTATGTACATCATGTACAATTGCACTATGTAGTACATGTATATTGCACTTATAGTACATTCATTGTATTATAGTATATACGTAGTATGTACTATGTAGTATGTAGTATGTACAATGTAGTTTATACTATGTACTATGTCGTGTATGTACAATGTAGTTTATACTATGTAGTATACAGTATATGTAGTTTATACTATGTAGTATACAGTACATGTACAATGTAGTATGTACTATGTAGTATGTCGTGTATGTACAATGTAGTTTATAGTATGTACTATACAGTACATTTTATGATCACTAACTCTGCTGTGTAATCATAGAGATGATGGAATGAATCGGACAGACGCTCAGTGACTAGACTATATCCGGAGCAATGTGAAAACATCTACTACCTGAAACATGGTGAGTCTATTGCTACTGTAAATAGTTTATATTATATTATATATAATATAATATATATATAATATTTTGAAACATGGTGAGTCTATAATTGCTACTGTAAATAGTTTATACTAAACTATATATCATCATTATAGTAGTTGAGCACTACTATCAAATACAGTTACTGCGACTACTGCACTACTATATAATATTTTGAAATTAATTGTTACACAACACTGGAAGAATAGTTTAAATGGAGAAATAGTTTATTATTTCTTACTCCTAAACTCCAAAACAAACATCACGAAGCTGCTTACTACTCTGTTATAGATCACGTGATCAAAGCCATAAATAAGGCAGCGTAAGTTCGAGTAGCTCAGTAGCCCACACAGCAAAAATTTTAAATCTATGTTAGGGAGGTTATTCGGGTCGAGGTCCAGCACAGTATCCAGTACTGGAAACTGCCTGGCTAACTTAAACTGTTAAAAAAATTAATAAAACGTTATCTGCGAATCCCAGTGAAAATTCAGTTACTGAAATCTGTTGCGAGATAACCACCGTGATATTTAAGATTTGATCATGGTCATCAGGACGTATGTTAAATGGTCACAAAATCGTTCTTATCTTACCCCCCCCCCCCCCCCTTAATGTTTATTCCAGTAACTTAGTAAAAACTCTTACTCAGCATGCGGTGTCAAGTTTCATGTCACTAAGAGTTGAATATCATGTAAGCATGTAGATATGCTATACGTTGACGTTTTGTTTTAACTCTCATTTCCCTTTTCCCTAATGTTTGTTTTAGAACCGTTGTTGTTTTCTCAGTCTTGCTTCCTGTACATATCTAGGTCATAGGACACGTGACCATCACGTGATTATACATAGCAAATATGTTTTCTATTCTCCTTAAATAGAATAAAATTGTCCTTGTACGGTGATTCTGTTTAAAATACAGTTATTGCTGTTCGAAAGTTCTAAATAAAAAAATAAAAAACAGTTAAGTTGTTTATGTTACAATTACTGTTCATGTTACAATTACTGTTCATGTTGCATTTACTGTTCATGTTACAGACCGTCTTCAAGGTACAATATGCAGGATTCCTATTCGGTCAAGATGGTGAAACAAGTACTACAGTAGTACTACTGTACTATTGTAGGTCTCTTGTACCGCTAGACACATTGCCTATCCCCATAGTAACACTATTTACCAATGGAATGTCACTCCAACTACCCACGTGACCGGGTCAACCAATCAGACGTTTCCTGGACAACACACGTGACTTATTCTTAACCTATTTTTAGCTTTCTCTCAGCGATTCTTGTTAAAGAGGATGTTACTACATATTTGGGCTAATGAATAGTTCCTCTAATATCACAGTTGATTTTGCAGGGCGTTCTGCAACCGTGCTTTTGTTTCTTCTTATTGTAAGTTTGTACACAATCACGTGTGGCTACTGATATACCTCTTCCAACGTCAAATATTTTGAATATTTTACCATACACTCACGTACAGTATTCAGTAGAATTTAATGTGGAAGTGATTGGCTGTAGTTCTCTGCAAAGTGTATAATACAACACTGCATTATATAATGCTGCTGTGCACATAATATGTAAATGTATAGTAGTGCATGTTATTGGTTACAGTTCATGCAATGATAGAACTTCAGTACACGGTATCACATTACAGACTACTATACAGACTACTATACAGACTACTATACAGACTACTATACAGACTACTATACAGACTACTATACAGACTACTATACAGACTACTATACAGACTACTATACAGACTACTATACAGACTACTATACAGACTACTATACAGACTACTATACAGACTACTATACTGTACTACTAATACAGTACTACTATACAGACTACTATACTAGACTACT
>JH153047.1:103614-120217 GCA_000226015.1 Mnemiopsis leidyi
ATAGTACTGTGTTGGTACCAAAAGTTTATCATAAGAGACCTGAACTTCCGGGGGGACAAAATTTATCTTGCGTTGGATAAAATTAAGTTTATTGGTCAGTTATCACCTACCTATCTGATCAGGGCCGTATCGACAATCGCAGTTCATTTTAATCCCTAGGGGTCTAAAAGGAGACCATAAAATCTGTCCCTTTTTACCGGTTTAAGTTAACACTCTAATAGATTAAACAAGTAGTCCAAACATTCTACCTTCAGGGACCCCGTTCTGGATGGCTCCAGAAGTAATAAAACAGTCCTCCTACGACACTCGAGCAGATATTTGGTCTCTGGGGATAACTGCTATCGAGATGGCAAAGGGAGAACCTCCACTGGCTGGTTAGTTTATTTATAAAATCTTATGACAGTAATGAGTAATCTACATTTTACATCCTAAGTGGAATATGAGCTTCCGTGCTTATCTGGTTAAAGAGACTGTAACATGTACATTTGTGTTTGTTAGTCGGTCTTGGGTAAAATGTTCTAGCTTTTCTGATTTATTCCGATACGGTGCCGATCTTTGATAACGGTTTAGCTTGGAATTACTTGATCCAAGTTTTGTACTTTATTGGTGGTGAAAGTGATCTATACATGTTCCAACTACAGTTTTGGTTTGTTTCTGGACACTATGAAAGCTTCTAAAAAGAGCTTGTGTTCATTAACAACCATATTTTGTGTCCTCCCTGGGTAAGCTTTTCAGCAAATATACATTGCTCTTTTGCACTCATCTTTTCAGATAACCTTTGAATTTTTTTGGATTAGTAAAAAAGGGCTCATCCTCATCAATTACACAAATCAGCTTACAATAAATCGCATTTATTTTGGCAAGCAGATTGTTCTGTAGGATCCTGTTTAACTTTATGATAATAACAAAACATTGGTTACCTCATATATTTTTTGTAAAGATTTTTGATTCTTTTATTGTGGTCGAGATCCAGTGCTATGTTACATTTCTCGAACATCTCAACAATTCAAATCCCGTGGAAACTGTCACGGACAGGATTACATACGAACGATCAATACAAAAGTTTGATGAGTACGAAAGTGGTGCCGTCGTTTGGCCAATTTAACTAACATCCTCAGTCCTGATCCCATCGATAGCCCGAAAAATATTATGCTAGTTGCTACGTACAAGAGGGAATTACTTCAATCCTCAAACTGAGGCTGTATTTGGTACAGAAAATAGCTTTGTCTTTAGACATTCGGACGAAAGTTTTAAGACGTGGAACATTATTAATTATAATCAATCTCGGATCATTTGCTTGAGCTCAAAAAAGTTTTAATGATGTTTTAAGTGACTTAAATTACTATCGATCTTACAAAGTACAACGTGTAAATATACGATTTCCTTTCGTAAACAAACTTCCCAGAGAAGTCGTTGAACAAATTATGGCATCTAACATTTACATATTAAAGTGGTAAAAATGCTAAGATCATACCTATTACAATTGGGTTAATTTCACTTCAAACATATTCCGAAGAAGGAACAGTACAAATTCTTCGGCACCCCATCAACAATGTTTTTTCGAAAATGCCACTCCAGATCGTCAACAAAAAACATAGGTTTGGCCTAATTTCGTAATGACAGCCATAAAGCCCTACGATTCACAAGCTAAACAAAAAACAAAAACAACAGCTTAAACATAGTGCAAATAAAAAAGAATCTGCAGGAAATGTCATCAGTTAAAGAAATTCTTATCTAGAGGATCAAATTGCTTGCTACAAGCAAGTCGTATGAACGGCTCAAGAACATGTCATTGAAATTTATATAATTACCAGAATCACGTAGAATTTCAGTATAAGTGCAAATTGGATCACCAATACTCTTCATAAATCCGATCAGAGTTTTCAAATAAATTCGTTAGTACGGTTGCTTCTTGTCCATGGTGCGAGTTTTCATCTAATGTTTTTATCGCTTTCGAATACCGCTCGATGGTGAATGCAGCTACCCATACTTCATATTTTTCTGTTGGCGACGCTGATTGGTATTTCTTCCAACGTTCTGTTCTCGTTCTCCCATGTATAACTGATTCCTCGATATCCTCGAAAATGGTCCTAAATTCCCTGCCACAGATTTCTTTTGAAACATAAAACAGTTGTTTCATGATATCACGTCGCTCTTCAGCACTTAATCCGTCGCCAATCTTAACAACTCCCCTCATCTCCATTTCATTGATAAAATTTTGCCATTCCAATTGTGGCGTCGTTGAGTTACAAAAAGTCCTCTTGGATACACCAAAAACATGTGACCCTTGTATTAAGTGCATAAGAAAAGGCTTTAAAATCAACTTTCTTCTATTTCGAAAATATATCGCAAGTTCGGCATCGGTGAGATTTATATTCATCTTCTTTTTGTTTTTGTCGTTATTTACTTTACAACCAGAAGTAGATGCAACGCTTTCTGCTAGATCTTTTGGGTTCACCATTTTTCCATTTGGAAGTCTGATGGGCACATCTATTATGGAAATGTTATTTAAAAGGATTTTAAGTTGCTCCCGATTTAAGTCTATCTCATCGCAGGCTGTCATTTTGGAACGTGTTTTGGACAGTTTTCCATAGAGCGCCTTGTTGATGGCACTGTTTCCATAGCATTTCAACATTGCTGCGTCAATGTATTTATCATTATAAGCACATCCCTCCGTTTCGGTACCATGAAATGACTCTTCCTCGTCAATCACACAAATCATGACACTGTAAGAACGTGCTCGGGAAACAATCGCATTCATTTTGGCTAGAACTCTGTCAATTGGGTCCTGTTTGGCTTTAACCTCGTATTTTAGTGGTTCATCTATAAATTTGTAATAATCACGTGTATTTTCATCATGTTCAAGGTCAAATGCAATATTGCACTTTTCGCGGACCTTAATAATTCCAATGACTGCCGGCCATTCAGCTGACACTACTTCATCCATATGAAAAACTTGTAAATCCATCTTGCAATCTCTGAATTCCGAATGAATAGTTTCTTTCGCTTCTTGACAGATTTCATTCAATCTTATATGATCAATAGCTGCTATTTTCTCAATGCGCTGCTTTATATCAACAGAGGGTTCTTCAGTTACACAAGTTTCTTTGAAGAACCTAACTGGATCACCATAGTCATCATGAATAATAGCAACTTTTTTACAAGTCAAAATGTTAACAACTTCATTTATCAAAACATTCTTTAGGTGTTCTGATTTTTGTTCTCCTCTCCCATGCAAATCTAGCCACTCAATTCTTGGTGTTGGTCCGTGTAAATAGTGTCCTATGTCTTGCTCAACATCAAAAGGCTTGAAGCGGTCTTTGCTATTTGCCACTTCGGTGCATAATGTTATGCAGTCTCTAATGTTGTTGAGTCTTTCATTCCTGAGAAAAGAAAGAAAATCTGCTATTTCGTAGCTACTTCTTAAGTTTTTTGATAGTTTGTAGACGGTGTATTTCGATTCCCATTTTTCTATATCTCCCGTTTGTTGGTCGAAGCAACTGTAGGATGTTGATTGCAATGTATCATAACAAATCCAACACGTCTTTTCAGATTTTTTTCCTAATTGCTGTAATGTTAGTTCCCAAAAACTGTCGCAGCCGTATTTATGTGCAACGGTGATACCATATGGGTAGTATTTGAATGCAAAATCAAAGACATGGAAATCATCAATGAACGTATGAGCATCTAGATCAAACATATTAAACAACATACAAATTCGGCCCTTTGCCAATGTGCTGACAAATCCACTTTTATTGAACTTGTAGTCTTCTGTGTCATAAATGAATACTTTGTATCCATCGATGGTGGTATCCGAGGTCAATTTGCGCACTGAACTTATTCCCACTTTTTCCAGTTTCGTCTCATACCAATCCGCTATCCATCTACTTGCAACAATGACTATGATTAGACCGCCTGATTTTCTTGCTAATTTAATAATTTTGCCTAAAATCAGCAATGTCTTTCCACTTCCCGCGGGCCCATTTATCACTATCCTCTGATTTTTAGAGTGAAAAACTTGTTTTTGTTCCTCTGTGAGACAAAGTATTCCCAATTCTTTTAATTCAGCTGGAGCTCCCTTGATTTTAGAACATTTTGGCCCTTGAGGTTTGTCAGAGATGGAAGCATCTTTAATAAATCTGTCCACGCCATTTATAGCCCTGCCTAAGTCCCATTTGTCCATACTAAATTGTTTTTTTCATCTGCACACCATATTCCTAGCAATATCCACAATGATTCGGCCTTGATATAAGATGGGTTCATTACATAGTTCCAGTTGTCTCTTGTTATGAAATCAGTTTCCCTTTCAAAACAATTCCCAATCCTGTCAAGATCATCTTTAAAGATAATCTCACGTTTTTCAGAATCGCTCAGACTCGAGTATTTGGATATTTTTTCTGCCGATTTTCTGTCTATACTTGTAAACACGGTGTATTTACAGACTTTAGGTTCAAACGAGCCTGTTTTACTACAAATATTTATGATCAAATTGCATGTTTTCTCCAATTGTTCTCTCGATTTTTTATAGTTTCTCTCGAATACTTTCTTTGCATTTTCCTTTGTGGACTCAACAGCTTTGACCTCATATATTGCTATGAGATCATCTTGCACTGCAACAAAGTCAGCTTCACCTTCCACTTCGGTATCCTTTCTTTTACACTGATGATCGACAAACAGTGCATACTGTTGATGCGTGTATTTAAAACTATGCATGATAAATAGTGGATGTTCTAATCTTTCCAGTGCATGAAATACTTCTACCTCCCCTTCATATTCTGCCTGCCTCTTTGCTGCTGTTACTTCTGCTTTGATCTGAGTATCAGCTGGAAACTTGTCGATAAATTGTGATATTGGGCAAGGTGGGAGCATGATGGGCCTAGGTACTTCGTCCGTCACGCTGTACAGCACTTTATTTGTAAATATTTTCTTTCCTACCTCTTTTAGTTGTTCTATCAGGCTGCTTGTGTTAGCTTTGTCCGCAGCTGGATCATCCACTTCATCTTCCATACTTAAATTCCTAAAAACGTGTGTTTGAAATGGGCTGATATTTGAATTACCGAACAACGATGGATTCAAAACCAAGGTTTAGCAAGTTACACAAAAATATTATCCTGGCAACAAGAATCGTGGCCGCTTTTAGTGAGTCAGGCGAATAAACAAAACGTATCAAAACAACCGTACATTTTGGGTATAAATTTCTAAAACGCCACAGAGACTGAGAATGTTGTAAGTTTTAAGTTTTCTTATCATGAAGATCAAATTGCACAGTAGCTTCGCAATCCACGTCATTATATGCAGTGGGGATGCATTATAAAGTCACGCTTGCCTGATATTCAGCGGCTGGCCCAGAATTGAATTCCATCTGCTGTGCGATAAAGGACAAGAAGGGGAAAGGGCCAACACCTCCCACCGCTTAAAAATACGACATACGACGTCAGCAATTTTTCGGCATTTTCTAGCCCCTCTTTTAAATTTGGGGTTTTTAATTAGCAGTCATTTCTTAAATTTTGCATTCTAAGTCTGTGAAAACACAGTATTTTACCAGGTTTCTGAATACTAATAATAAGGGGTCGTTCACATATGACGTCAGAACCTAGGGGGGTTTTCAAATAATGACGAGGGGGAGAGGGGGGTTTGGCCAATGATAATGTCATCAAAAATTTGTAGGATTTTTTGAAAATTTTTTGTCTCTTCAAAATTTTTATGAGAATTTTACGAAATCATAATCTGATCGAAAAATCTGGTGAAATACTGTGTTTTTTACTGACTTAGTATACAAATCTAAAAATAACTTCAAATTAAAAAAAGTTTTTTGACATGAAGTAGGGTGGTTCCGACTGTGTTGATATCATTATAGTAATTTACCTCTGAAATATAGGGGGGGTTTTGTCATGATGACGAATGATGATAAAGAAAATTTGCTGACGTCATATGTGAACAACCCCTAAGGACAAGTAGCAATGTTTTATAAAATCAAAGTATTTCTCGACTGTACAATATTATCTAACGGGAGAAGGAATTTTATCGTCGATCTTGTGATCTTCGTATTGGTGAGTCCTTGTTCGAGCTATAGAGCTATCAGCTGTAAGGAATGTCCATATGGTAGGATTTGTGCACTTAATCAGACTTTTGAAACTGTTGTGCCATCATTCTGCAAGGTGGGAGGAGCGAGGTAGTCTATTAACAAGCGCAGTGCAGTGTTCAACTTCAATAGATCGCATAGCATCAATGTATTGTATATTCTTCATTTTAAAGAGATCACATGTACCTATTTAGTAAGCAAAATATACCTTTTAGTGAAAACACCTTTTGATGACATGTCACTATAAGGTACTTGTCACTATACAGTATTGTCATTAAATAGTATGGAAATTTACCCGGAAGTTTCACATTCCCTCCATATTTCAGGTCTACACCCAATGAGGGTGCTCTTCCTCATTCCAAAAAACAAGCCCCCAGAGCTTGATGGTGATTTCACAAAAACATTTAAAGATTTCGTCGCTTCCTGCCTCAACAGAGACCCTGAAAATGTAAGGCTATTTACATGTCTTTCGTATTACTTTCTGTGTGACTATTTCTATTTGAAATTTGCTGGAATATAAATCTGCTTAACAATAATCAATAATCAAAAAAATTACAAATCAGCACCAGCAAAAATGTAATATGATAAAACGAAACCCACCCTTACAGCGCCCACCCGCTAAAGAGCTGCTAAAACACAAGTTTATCCGAAACGCCAAGAAAACAGGCTGCCTAGCTGAGGTGGTAGAAGCCTATAAGCAGTGGAATGGCGGGGATGGCAGTAGCAGCGATGAGGAGGACAAGTCGCCTGGCGAGTAAGTCTGAATAATCTCTGTTTGTTGGTTCTGATTGTTTGTTCTGCTAACTGCTTTGTTATTGGTCGTTTTTTGTCACGTGCTCGATGGAGATAGATTTGGATACGAAGTGTTCCTACTATGCAATGGACAATTAAGTACATAAAGGTTAAAAAGCTAGTATTTTACAGTATTTGTGTCTTATATCGCAATATGAAACATCGTCTTGGCTCTCATTAATCGCAAGCATGTAAAGAATGCAAGTTTGACCACTCAACAGTCAATAAGACAATACCATATATAAGCAAATATTTTGCTCCGACTTACCCCAGCTATTGTTACTAAAATTCTTGCCCACAACCCTGCTTATCCATCTCATTGGTTTACATAACCACGTGTCTAGTAGAACTATTTTCCTGATCGGTTCATCTATCATCACGTGACATAATCACACAAGGACTGTAGCTTTATGTTTTACATTTCAAGTTAACATCAAGGATTAGAAAATGCTTTTTAAAACTGATCAGGCTTTTTACTATTTTAGATTACCTATTTGTTTATTACCACCGTGCAGAAGCCCCAATTCTACTTCTTCCAAATTTGTAAAGGAAATATAACATCGACAGTATCTCTACAGTTTCCTCGCTTCATAATACATATATTCCAATCAGCACTTCTTAAGCAGTAAAACGGCCAGTTAAGTATTGACGATAGTAAACTCACGTACAATACAAACAGACAAACTCACGTATGTACTTTTCTCAGAGAGGAAGATGGTAGTCCTCAGTGGGTGTTTGAAACAGTCACGAAGATCGAGCAAGTTGCCTTGCACGATGGGAAGAAGAAGAAACAGAGTAATCCGCTGGAAGATGTTTTGTTACCGCTTTTCATGAAGGTATGTGTGGAATCTGGAAAGTTTTTGACCACTCTTTGAGATTATTATGTAGATAAAAGAAAATTTCCAATTATTTTTTACTTCAAAATCCTTTTGTGGTTATGAATGTTGAATGAGCGTGAATTGTTAAAGAGTCTTATATAAACACGAAACGGTAAAGTCGCTACTTTTTCAGTTGAAACAAACCCATACAAAGCCAGGGGTGGACGAGCTGATGAACATATTTGTGAGCATGGAGTCAGCTGACCCTGGCCTCTGCGACAAGTTTGTCACTGGACTAGTCGACATTTGCAGCTCAGACACACAGAATCCGTAACACGTTCTTTTACTCTCTAGAGACTTTCTGCGAACTGCTTTTTTATACTAATGTTCCCGTTCAAGATGTTTTCTTGTGTTTGACAGTCAGAACTTCAGAACAAATATTCTGTTGGGTACAAATATCTGGGGTTTTTATTCAGATGTAAGCTGAGTCTTATGTGTGTGTGTGTGTGTTGCCCCACCGCAACACAGTTGTGTTACTTGCCTTGTGTTTTGTTGAACTTTGTACTTTTCCCATTTGATGAAGTTGGTCGAGGTTTTAGCCGGGTTTTGCAGTTTAGTTGACTGTGTGTTCCGTTCAGCTCCTGCTGATGTAATTGTGAAATGGGGTGACTGGAAATTCTAGCGCAAGATGAAAAAGGTTCTTTGCTTTTTACATTATTTGTAAGAAAAGTGAAATTTTGCGCACGGCTGTACATTGCGCGCAGTTTTGCACAATATTTTGCTCTCTATTGAAATTACTGCTGAGCTAACTCAGGTTAAACAAGTTTTCAAGTTAAACAAGTTTTATTTTCTCGTCTGCAGACGTTATGTTTAAATGTGAACGAGGAGTTAATGATTGAATTTGTAGTTGACTTGGATTCCTAATTTTTCAGAAAGTCTATCGCTACAAACATACGCTGAATTATCATTTCATTTAAATAGTTAGAAAAACTGCAATCCAGTCAAACATGTTATTGCAACTATGAAGCTGAACGCTATTCATAAATGCGCGTAAATTTTAGCACAAATACAATTTTAACCAGGGTTATCTTTTAAAGTACATAAGAATTGATGACCACTTCAAGTTCTAATTGATTGATTGCTTAATTAATAGGGAAACACCGCTGTTCGTCTTGTTATTTTATCTGTAATTATAATTTTTTCATTCGATTCACAATTATAAGCAAGTTGTTTTGTTCTTCTATACAGTTTACCGAAATATGATTCTTGACATTAGTACCTGAAAACTTCCTTACTGTTAACATTCCACAGAATTCTTAACAACATAGCCACCCTACATGATAGTAAACAGTGATTAGTGTATGAAAATGTACATCATAGCAATTAATTAAATATCATGGTATGGACATTGGACATGTTGATAGAAACATGTTAATATAGAGAATTAACGTATCAGTTGATACACCGGGTTAAAAATAACGGTTCGGTATTTACATCAAGTATGATACCAGAGCTCGGAATTAATGCCTATTTTAATGAGAGGATACGTCTTTACAATCGAGGCATTGGCTGCGTCTGAATAGCTTTAGCGTAATTTAAAAAGTAATAACTTAGGAAACCATTTAAGAAACGTTTAAAAACATTCTTTATTTGCATTCAACGCATCAGTAAAAAGCGAACCCAATAAATATGTCTTCAGTGGTCACCTTAAAACTACTAAAATTTGATGCAAGTTTAAAATTCTTGAAATTCCAGTCTTCTTCATGAAACCTCTGTAAACCAACAAGCGTCTTAGTCAGGAGTTTCATCATCCCTTCATTTTGTTAACCTTCGCCGCAGCACAGGGATGGTTTTATCTGAATTAACGTCTACACGTACTCGTGAAACTGTCACGTGATATTAAGCACGTGACACGTCACACATCACGCTAACCACTACAAACAGTGCTACCTGTTTGTTAGTTCTTTCTGCCAAGTCTTAAGACGTTCTATAAGAAGCTTCTTCCGGAACTTCTCGGCGTCTGTGATAATGTCGTCCGCAAAATGTCGCTTGACATCAGCGTTACCTTTAACCTGGTTCAGGTACTGGAACAACTGCTCGTAGTCTGCGATAGTGGAACATGTGAGTAAAACTGCTATTGTTATTGGTGGAAGTAAAATCTCTGAAGTTCAATTCTTAGACTGAGAAAAAGTGAGTTAATAATAGCTATTGGTGGAAGTGAAATCTCTGAAGTTCAATTCTTAGACTGAGAAAAAGTCAGTTTAATAGCTATTGGTGGAAGTGGAATCTCTGAAGTTCAATTCTTAGACTAAGGAAAAGTGAATTTAATAGCTCTTGGTGGAAGCGAAATCTCTTAAGTTCAATCCTTAGACTAAGGAAAAGTGAGTTTAATAGCTATTGGTGGTAGTGAAATCTCTTAAGTTCGATTCTTAGAAAAAACGTTGAAAACTACAATAGACAATGACAAAGAAAGAAATCATTACGTAAGACCAACAACAATTGAGCTGTAATTCTGATGCAACATTTTGATACGACTTATTACAAAAAATTAGGAAAGCGCACTAAGTATAAAATTATAACCAACTTTTTCCGGGTTTCCTGAGCTCCTTCTGGATCAGATCCTTCAGCCTCTTGTTGTCTCTTTTCATCTCCGAGTTTGTTGAGGACAACTTCGGTTTCTTAACCTTGTGATGAACATCCGTATCTCTGTCGTTGCGACTCTGAAATGTCCGTTGTAGTAAGAAAAAGTAGCTAAATATAGTAATATGAATCATGTAGGTGTACAAGAGGTATTCCACCAAATATTCATGGGATGAACAAATCCGGTGGCCGACAACAGGGCACCAATTGATCTGAGCTACCACGGGGGTCAGGTCACATTAACACATTCCCACAAGGACCACATGGTCTGGCCCAATCAATGACGTATCAGAGGTGATGTGAGTCGGTGCCAAGAGATCTGAGCAACCAGTGGGTAGTGGAGATGGTACTCATCCCCACTATGTGAGCTGTGTTGTTGGAGGTATGTAAGAGTTATACCCAACCCCAGAGTAACATATGGGAGGATTGATCAGCTGTTAATGCGTTGTCGACACATTAGATATGAAATAAATTTCTATGAAATAACTTTCCACATCTTAAGTAACTGTCCCCTTGGTTAATGGTTGTGGTAAATTATTCCTGAGAAAACCTACCTTGGGTCAGTAACTGTAGCCAGTGAGGTGAGGGCGAGGCCCGCGTTTCCTTCAGACTTCTGGAATCATTTCGACAGAGTCTTGGAGGATCCGGACTTCCCCCGCACCTCGGACATGGTTCATTACGGTCGCTTATTATCAACGTGGGACCGTGAACCAAAATCCCGATAAAATTTGGAGGTATAACTATTTTTATCGTAATGAGGTACTTGGTGATATCACCAACTCAAATTTGGATGAACTCACATGATCCCTTGAAACTCCGTTAGTTTCCCCACTGAAGTTATCTTTAATCCTGTTCTTGTCGATAAAGCTGTCGTTAACAGAGAACTTTAGGAAGCTTTCCTTAAGTGACGGGTTTATCGAAACTACATTCTCTTTCACTATGTGGTTCTGTTTCGGCTTCTTTTGAACATGTTCGGGTGCTGGTTTCTCATCGTTGCCGCTACCTAGAGTAAGTTTTTGTTTGACTAATCTTTAAAATACCAGTCATTTTTTAAAAGGATTTACAACGAAAAGTCTTACTTTTTCTGCTAGAAATTGACGTAAATTTACTTTTTATTTCGATAAAATTTGCTAATATTGAAAGTCTGCCTCTTTAATTCCGAAATTCGGATATTCCCTGTACATCCAGGATAAATAGATCGTTTAAAAAGAAAACAAACCGATAGAGGCAGCGATATCAGGACTGGTAGGCGTGAAGACCCAGGGCGTGGGAGCGCTGCTGCTCAGTTTAGGGGAGACAGGTTTAGGGGGTTTTGGGGGCTCCGCTCTTGGGGGCACCCTAACTGCGACCTCTTGCTGACCTGAAGTGTAATGGGCTGGGGTGAGTTTTGAGTAAATTGGAAATTAAAAGGAACACGTTTTACATGTGACAGAGATTTAACAGTAAGAAACCATAAACGAGGAAATAATATCGAGGAACGCGCTCCAAACAAATTTACTAGACCTCCCTACGAGGTACAAATACCGTTCTCTATAGCCACGTTGTCAGAAATCCTGCGAGCTGAGGGCAGTCCAAGATAAACCACAAAATAATGCAGCAAAAAAGATGCACACCTGTCCAATTAGGCGGATTTGGAGCGGTAACAGGCGGAACGGGAGCAGGCGGAACTGGAGGCGGCGTCACTGCAGACAGGAGAGGTGTCGGCGGCGTGACGATCTCCGGCGGTGGAGGGGCGGGGAAGGGTTTAAGAGGGAGCTGTTTACGTCGGTTAGCAGGTTTTTGTTGCATTCTTACTTCGTCTACTTCGTCCAACATCATGTTGTTTATCTGTTTCTGAAGAGGATAGTTTTAAGTGAGAAGTTTAACATCTAGTGGGGTTTGAGTACTGATGAATTTTTTAAAAAATAACTGTTCTTTCATGAAAGAACTTGATGACGTTCCAAGAATCAGTGTAGTGCGTAAAAGCATGTACATTGTACACTGTATATACACTGTACTATGACAAAGTATTCAGTCCCTACCTTAGAACTGCCCAGTTTAAACGGATTTCCGAACATATGGTTCCCCCTCTGGTGAATATCGACCGTCCGTAACGCTTTGGAGAACGCTTCTTGGTATTGTCCCATCTTGGAACTGGGTACACTAAACCTCGCTCTGTCTTCTGTAAATTCGAGTTTTAGGGACAAGGTTTGTAAAAAATGGGCTGGTGTTCGGGGCTTTCAAAACGGAGTCTACACAAAAAGTTTTTTCAGCAGGTCAAAAATAGCTTATTACCAGCTAGAGATTCGGTGGAGCTGTAAGATCGGACTAGACCCATTTCTCTTCTGAGTAAGGTTAGTTGTTCTATCATCTGGTTGTTAGGCGTGTGGTACGGGTGCTTTATCAGATCTGATCCTTTGTTCATCTGTAAATATCGGAGGATAAGATTTGATATAATCGAGATTAAAACCACGTAATAAACTTGCTGAATGCTGTTTTTAATGTTCTATTTTTGAAATTAATATTATTTTCACTATTACTGTTTATGGGTTTATGAATAGGGCAAAATCAATCTGGTCATTAATTCAAACTCTCTAGTCTTTCTTTAGACCATCACATTTATCGAAGTTAGTTATACAAAACTTTGTCATGGAACTCGCTTAATTTGAAACGAACATGGAAACATGATGCTATGCTTAGGCCACCTCCTAGACTCCAGAGTTTAATTGATTAACTTATCAGATAGGATGGAATGATTCCTTTTATCGTCACAACCACCAGAATAACTTAGTCTGAGAATATAAGCCTATGATTTTGTACAGTTTACACTGTGCCGTATCACAGTATACAGGAAATTTTAGCACCTAAATATATATACTGTACTATATATACTGTACTAAACTATATATACTGTACTAAACTTAATATATATACTGTACTGCATTACTGCAATGGTGGCGAAGACCGAAGATGGGCAGTCAGTTTAATAGTGATTTCTTGAGAATGACGAGTACACTGTTGTATGTAATACAATTGTATAATTCAATTGTACACTATTGTATACATCACATGGTTGTTAGAACTCGTCATGTAACTTGACAGACAGTGTAAACGACACATGTGATTGTACGTAGTCTTAGTAAACCATCGGTTGATATATTTAACGATTACGAAGTACACATGACTGTTATTGAGAAGTACAATCTGTAATATAAATGATCATATACCACTAAAAAGTACAACAAACATTCCACCGTACCTTCTTCTCAATATTCAGACTCCTCCTTACATCCGCGACAGACACGTGTTTTCTTGGAACGTCCAACTTGGACTCCGCATTTTCTTTAGCTTTTATCTGGTCCATGTATCTGACAATGGGTACTTGTGAAAGAACGGTAGAATGAGGAAAAATGTATGGTTCGCACCTCATGAGTCGCTAATAAACTTTACTGTTTAAATCTTTTGTTGCGAAATATTTCATTTCAGAAAATATTTTGCAAGGAACTGTATGTTCTTGATAATACCTGGTTGCCTCAGTTTTAGCCTGGACTTTGAGAGACTTGAGCATGTTGCTGAAGTACATTCCATCGGGACTGTCCGGGATCAGAGAAAGGAGGGAACTAGGAATACTCAGTCTTTTCAGAGCTACCCTTAGCGGCTGTTGGGATAGGACCAGGTTATTATTTGGATATTTGCTACCATAAAAATTTATCCTCATTATGAAAATGTAAGAATTATGTGGCAGAAACCTGCGCTGAGAAGAAGCCAGAACAGATTGCTAAACAGATGACACAACTTAATGTAACCCAAGACTGACACGTCTACTCACCATGTAGTAATAGACCGGCATGGAACTGACGTAACTCTTGAAGTCAGTGATCCACTGATTGCTGGGCTGCATCCTGAACTCCTTGATCAGCTCTTCCAGCAAGGGGAAGAGTACTGGGTAGTTGAACGGCATGACAAATAGGTTGACGCATGTTCCTTTTACACTCGCTTTAAGGTACCCAAACGGAGCTTTTATACCTGTTGAAGATTTGGATTAAAGAGAGGTGTAGGGTCGGGTGAGGATTTCTTGACATATCATGATCGACCCTTTACGATTGGAGATTAAAATCATTAGCCGGCACTGCAGGACGCATGTGGAATATCGAAATGTGTATTGGATGGAGTATCAACCATAGATATCAGATGATATGGAGACAATTAGAACTGTACGTATGATTAACTTAATATTCATCAATAAACGAAAAACAAAAACATTTTCCTTACCTTTCTCTCTCCCTGAGCTCTTTACGAAGGTCTGCCAGCAAATAGTAGGTTGTCTCATTTCCAGAATATACTGAGTTAACGGGGACGGTTCTAGCTCGTACTTGTCAAACGGCAAGTTATCAAGCACATTTACACGCTTACTTTCAGAACTGAAGTAGAGCAGTGGGATTGCGGTTCTGATGGGCCGTGTTTCTCGTGTCGGCCAGAAACTCTCAGGTATTGGCCAGTGTGCTAACTGTCCAGGGTTCGTCTTGTTGACGAGGATCATGCGACGCGTGGAGCGCCAAGCTTCGTTAGCCAGGTTTCGTTCTGCCTCACCGGGCAGGTGTTCCAGCTGGATTACCACACCGCTTAGTACTTTCTGGTTAATTGATTCCAACGCTTGGAGCAGACTCTTGTGGTTAGGAACTGCGTAGGATCGACCTGGTGAGGGTTATGTTACAATGTAAGAAAGCTGCGCAAAGCAGATGTTCTACTGCTAGGAGTGGCTTTTGTAATTACCGCAAACTGCAGAATTATCGAGTCTTCAAGGCCTCGGACCACTCACTCAGCAATTTTGTCATATCTGAGCGTGTCAACATCAAAGAGATGATTGCAAGAAAGTCATGTCGAGTTGTAGCTCATTATGAAGTGTCAATGAACGTTGTAAGTGTATCCTTACCTCCCGTAACTTCACACATGGCGTTTATCTGGGAGTCAAACGGCACATTTTCCACAAAATCGTTATCACAGTTGCCTTTAAAACGCAGTACAATCGAGAATATCCTCTGGTCCCAACGGAAAGGGTCTTTCGTTAGGTCACTTCCAGGAAACAATGGGTGCATCGGCAGAGTTAGCTGAAATAGAGAGCAAGTTATTATTTCGTTAGTAAGGTGCCGTTAGTTGCACATGAGCTCCTAGTAAGAAATAGTACATCATAACTGTTGTAGACAGTTTTAGCCTAACCTACAGTTACAGAATCTAATACTATCTACAAAGTAAACAGTTCTTTGAGAAGAATTTTACCATGTTGGAGTGAACTGGTTACAGTTGAGTAAGACCAACACATCTTCACTTTGAAATTACTAAAAATCACCATCATGCCACATGATATGCTATTTCTAAATAGACAAAACATTGTCCGGCATGTCAGATATTTCTTAAGCAATTCAATGAGGTTGCAGTTGTTAGATGTACGAGATAGGACTTGTATAGCGAATACGATACTTATTTTGAATATGAATGAAACTACTAACTTGCATAAGGGTTGATTGGAGGCCTAGCTTTACTCACTAGGTTCTTCATAGATGATATTACAGTTATGATTAAATGATTTATATTTTATTTAACTTATATAAGCTTGGTTCATCGTAAATGCGTGTGAACGCCAATTTGGCGGTATTTTGAACATAAATGTTAGCGTTTCCTAGCAGCATATTGAAAACAAATAGCCCGGTATCTTATTAAAGTAGACGTTTTAACCTCAATAACTGTTTAAAGGAACGTTAACAATGAACTTCGCATTGCGCGGCGTCATGTATTAAAGTACATAGAGTATGCATCAAGCGAAATGCTATCGAGGGGGGTCCTTGTTTTAATCAGAACGACCCGCGCGCGCCGCGCATCACCAATTATCTCCATATCGGATAAATAGATGGTCCGGTGTAACAAGCTAATGGGTTTGGTGAAACATTGCGACATGTGAAATCAACTTCTCTTTTTAATTAAACTGTGGAACTGCCATGTTCCATGACCAAATGGTTTTGGGCATGTATCAAATTAATGAATTATCTTTTACTAAAAATTATCTTTTACCAAGTCATAAAACGTTATGTAATAAAGTCATATGTAATGAGCAGGGCAACAATTTCATTAAATCCAATATTAGAGAAACGTTAAACAAATGCGGCCACAAATTCTGACTATAGTTCTTTACCTTGATACCAACATTACTAAAACAGTGGCCAATGGTTTACCAGGCAGAGGACATCAATCACCTCACATGTGTACAATCCATTATAATGCCCCCTCCACCCCCCCC
>JH153047.1:137593-169916 GCA_000226015.1 Mnemiopsis leidyi
TCGTGTGTGTGTCGTGTGTGTGTGTGTGTGTGTGTGTGTGTGTGTGTGTGTGTGTGTGTGTGTGTGTGTGTGTGTGTGTGTGTGTGTGTGTGTGTGTGTGTGTGTGTGTGTGTGTGTGTGTGTGTGTGTGTGTGTGTGTGTGTGTGTGTGTGTGTGTCTGTGTTTGTCTGTGTTTGTCTGTGTCTGTGTGTGCAACCTTCGATACTGGGCTGTAATGTCAATACTAAGTGTATGCATACACAGTGTTGCTTAATTTTAATAAAGTAATATTACAGATAAAATATAGAGTGATCCATATGAAACAATTGTTATTGTTATTATGACTGTCAGTGAAAACTGGCTTATAATTTATTTTAAATCTGTCTAAACCCGTCCAAAAATCTGCAACTGTATGTAAAATTGTACCGTATGTAAATATGTGTACTGCACAACAATGTACTGTTTAGTGTACTGCGTAATGACTTTGTACAAGACGGCTGTAATTTTCATTCTTTCCTTTATCGCCATTAAAAGGGTATGCAACTAAAAGAGCAGATCTTACTTGTATTATCCTTCACAGCACAGCAGCTTTACTGATTTATATTTTTATTTATTCCTTGTATTACTG
This sequence comes from Mnemiopsis leidyi, assembly GCA_000226015.1. Classification (NCBI taxonomy): domain Eukaryota; kingdom Metazoa; phylum Ctenophora; class Tentaculata; order Lobata; family Bolinopsidae; genus Mnemiopsis; species Mnemiopsis leidyi. The sequence goes on from JH153047.1 coordinate 138,201, forward strand.
TGTAAAATTTAATTTTATTTATCATTTAATTAACTATTCATTGCAACACTTATCATAAAGAGCACATCACAATAAGTGTGAAATCATTATAAGCTGTGACTTTCGATTTTGACATCTCACAAAACCTCGCTTTGTGTAGTTAAGCGTTGTAGAATCTTATCTCAGTTGTCAGGCTCATATATACAGTCACTTGGTTTTAGTTTAATAACAAAACTCGAATTAAAGATATATTAAGAGGCTTTACTTTGCCACTTTCTTTACTTAATACCCGCTGTACTTGCTAATATCTTTATTTTGCTACTTTCTTTATTTTGCTACTTTCTTCATTTGGCACTTGTTACTTTCTTTACTTTCCCGTTTAACTTGAATGTTAACTGTCTAAGTCTCCATCTTGTTAAGATTGATCTAAAACACATGTCTACAATTCTTGAACTTAATGGAATCGTCTAGAAGCATTTACTTTGACCACAAAACTGCATGTAATTTGATGTAAGTGGTGGAAACTCCTGTTTCGCCATAATGTACATGTTGATAATATCGTCCAGGAAATTATTCTTTTCGTTGATTCTGAACGACCGAATCTTCTTCTGGAGCTGGGAAGATCAAATACCGTAACTTGGCCGCAAACTCTATTTACATGTCTAACCGCTTTTCCCGCGCGCGCTCAAAATGAAGAACATCAGTGTCAGCAAGATGCTTAATTTGAATAGAAAGCCAACCGATCTTCGCGCAGTCTTTCAGTCGGGTGACGCGCGCACATTTTGCCTGTCAAGTTTGTAAGTGCGCGTGACTGGTTCTATTAATAGTCAGATCCCTTGGTAAACAACTGATCTACCTAGTCGCTTAAATGTAAGTACTTCCACCAACTGATAACATAAGGCTTCACTCGGTTAATTGTAAATTGAACATTTCGTCGCTTCAGAGAGCTACTGTGTCGTTACAGTTGCATCGGACACTTTTTGTTGAAATCTAGGTCACATACACGGTCTCCTTTTGTAGTGTGAATACAGAAGTTTAACTGTCACCGTTTCAGGGAATTCAGAAGAATGGGTCACTAAACAGAAGAAAGTTCGGCCAGAAAAGAAAGCAGTTCAGCAGGAATCGACAGACAACAAGTCCAAAAGATCAACTTCAAAGTCCGACCGAGGTTAGAAAATTACTAATTCACAGAAATGAGTTGACGAAGATTAACATATTCAACGTACGTAATTAAGTCATCACTCCCCGCCTACAGAAAACTTATGCTGTAAACTGTCCGTTATCTATTCTCTCTGATATCCTTTCGCATGTCTCCGGCGTGGTGTAGGGGCTAGCATCTGTGGCTCTCACCCACAAGACCCGGGTTCGATTCCCGGCGTCGGAACATTTTTACTTACACAACTTTTTGTAATCTTCATTCCTCATACTAGCTCACATTAAAACGAATAATATACCAGTATCTTTAAATTAACCGGTGATAATCCAGGACGGAGCACCAAATCAGAAGACACAAGAGATCCTGACAGAAGCAGGAGTACTCGCTCAAATCGGGGAAACAGTGCGACTTCCCGTGGTGGCAGTGTTAGCACGACTCGCGGTGCCAGCAGCAGTGCACGTGGTGGTACCAGCAGTAGGGGCAGGGGCGGCAAACGTCAGCTTCCACCTAGGATGGACAGGTTGGTTAAGTACAGCTGTTAGGGGGTAGGGTCAACTTATTTTCTCTCGATCTATTTTGAAAACGTATCATTCCAAACATGAATGTAAAAGTATGTTACATTGTTACTGTTTTGTTTTGGTTGGAGAGACGAATTAAAACGGCTAAAATGATTGGGTTCTTTAGATCTTAAATTCATATATCAACTTTAGAGAACCTCAACAAATGTATTTAATTAGTAGTAATGAAATAGTTAAAAACTTTTTGTGAGCTGTAAAGCTAAGCGTTACGCGACTTCTCGGATAGTCGTTCTCAAACTCTAATTGTATTGGAATGTTCAAGTTTTATCTCTGTCATAGCCGACATACACTTACTGTGTTATCTGTGTTATGTCTGTGTGATACCTGTTTTAAACTCGATGTGACTTAGTACTTACCACTTAGTACTTACCACTTAGTACTTACCACTGACTTAGTACCACTGACTTAGTACTTAGTACTTACCACTGCACTGTGAAATGTTTTACTATTAGTAAGATATGAGTGACATGTTTTTAACTAATTAAATTTCACCAGACAGCGAAACTCCCACGAAGACATCAGACAGAGATCACATGAGGGCGATTCACGGCGCTCAGACAACTACCGCAGTGGCGGGCGCGGTGGTCGCAGTAACGGCTCCTACAGACACAACAACAGAGGCGCAAAGCGACCAACGGGAAACGACTACCATGAGTTAGTAAAGACTTTGTTTTTTTTTCTCGAATACGTAGGAAAATGAAATATGTAGCTGAAGTTTTTTTGCGATGTGAGTTACCATTTGTTGTCTGCCTGACTATATTAATGATTGAATGTTAAACATGTGTTAAAAGTATCATTTTAATACTTGTTCGAAGTGTACTGAGTCATCTGACACACAACTCACTCAGCTGGAGGAGCAGTAACGGTACGGAATCTGAGGAATGTACACACAAGACATCAGAGTGGAAGGAGGAGCCCAACTGGAATACTCAGTCAGACTCAACTTCAGGCTGGCCTACTGAGGATTCTTCAGGTGAAAACTAGTTATTGTTATGTTTGATAGATTAACCTCAAGACTACGTGTACCAAGCAGGTCCAGATTCAATCGTGTCACTAAAGTCACACATTCTGTATTTTGGTCGACTTGTTCGTTGTAAATGATAATTCAAAGTTTCACCTTCATAAGGATGGGGAGCTCCAGACGACAACTGGACTCGTACAGAGAAAACAGATTCGACAGCAGCTCAGCAGCAGAAACCCACTTCCTCGTCTGGACCTGAAGAATCATGGCCAGTCTCGTCCGAGCAGGTTTGTCTCGAAGTAGACACTTGGCATTGTGAGCTTGCATGGCCATATAATTTTGGATTTTGGAACTAATTAAAATACGTGCATTTGTTTAGGAAAGTGATGAATAGCGAACGTGAATCAAATCATTACAGAATCCACCAACTTATTTAAATTGAGACATTTCTAAATCAGATAACAAATTAAAATGTACAAAACAATACTGGATCAGAAAAGTAGAAAACAATTGCAAATATAAACAGGATCAGATAGCAGTTACCACATCGGAAGGACCAGACCCGGCCCCTGCGGACCCGGGAGCCTGGCCAAGCAGCACCGAGGAGCCCTCAAACGGTCAGTTCGAAACTGTAACACATAAACGACCCGCGTACACACAGGCGTTCAGTAGTCCTCTCAGTTCAATGTTAGGCACGTCCGACTTTGCTCCTTCAACCTCCTCCTCCTTCTCTTTTCCCTTCTCTCAGCCTCCTTCCAGTAAGTTGTTGGTGTATTTGTTGTAGTCAAGTGTAAACGGAATGATATTCTGTTAAGTATTCTGTTTAGTTTTATAAATATAGTTTTCTGGTTACCTGTTACGTTACTTATACATCGTAACGGGGGAAAACTGGTAGTAACCAATGAAAACACAGAACTTGGTCACGTGATGTAAACCAGCCAATGAGGACACATAATCTACCCATTGCTGCAGGTGTGAGTGGAGACTATGATACGAGACACGAACAAGCCCCGGGAACGAGCAGCCTGCTCAAAATCCAGGAGGCACTCAGTAACAAAACATCGGGGACTAACCTCGCTCCTAACGGCCGGAAGATATCTGTCGAGCAACTGTTCCAGGTATTGCTCTCGACCAATCGTGTTCTCATGTTATATCATGTGACCTGTTCTAAGCAAATTACGTACTATCTCGTTTTTATACCAATCTAAACTATTGAACTGTAACCCCGCCAGATGCACGAGAAAAACAACGGAAGATCCGCACCGCCGATTGAAGAAGCAGCACCCTCTTCACCGCCGACTTCTTCCACATCGTCCACAAACAGTGGGCGGAAGTCGAAGCGCACGCAGCGCACTATCCCCTCGGAACCAGTGGAGATGCCCGGCAGTGCTATTGAGTCTCTAGATGTTCAATTTGGATCTATCGGCTTCTTGGATAACACTGAGGTAAGGTAAAACCTGGATTAATTGTACTTTAACTGTAATTTAACACTGTACTATGTATAGCTTAATTTGGGTGGATTGGGTAATGAACTGACCATGACCTTGAAAACCTGGAATTTACCCAATAGTCAATCGTCAGTGGCCAAAAAATTGATCATGGCTACCAAAACACCAAGATTTGTTATCTTTCTATAACACCAATAACTCAGGATGATCTGTTGGCGGCAGCAGAAAAAACTCCCGCCACCAAAACGGACGCCGCCACGTCGACAACGCCGCACAGCGCCGCCGACACGACCGAGCCATCCATTCCGGGGATACACCAGGTTATGAAGGAGCCGGAAAGTAGCAAACCTCCACGTCAGCTGCTCGGCCAAGCCACTCCGACTAGCGTTCACCCGCAAAGTCCGTCCCAGGCTACCCCGGCTTCGGCGTCTCAATCATCGCTACATCAACCGACATCGCTGCATCAACCGACATCGCTGCATCAACCGACATCGCTGCATCAACCGACATCGTTGCATCAACCGACGTCGCTGCATCAACCGACATCTTTACAACAGCCGACAACGTTGTCATCCTCATTACATCTACCACACAGTGGAGGTAGCAGCTCGTTGGTTCAGCCTAGTGCCGGTTTGACGCAACCTGCCCCGCCGCCAAATCTCCCTCCTCCCAACATCGACAACATAAGAAACGGTTAGTTCTCTTAGTGTGTGAGAGTCTGTAAAATTTTGATAGACTTCTAATTTATCAGCTAGTTATCTTGTTTTATGAAAATTTTGAAATTCTGGAATATTTGAATGTTAAAATGATAAATTGTTGAAATGCTGAAATGTTGACCTCTCTCCAGCAAACAACCTGATAACGAACAACTCTCTGGAATATTTAAATGTCGAAATGATAAATTGTTGAAATGTTAGACTTGTTGAAATGTTGAAATGTTGAAATGATAAATTGTTGAAATGCTGAAATGTTGACCTCTACTCCAGCAAACAACCTGATAACGAACCATTCTCTGGAATATTTAAATGTTGAAATGTTAAATTGTTGAAATGTTGAAATGATAAATTGTTGAAATGCTGAAATGTTGACCTCTCTCCAGCAAACAACCTGATAACGAACCACTCTATGCCGGAGGAGGAAACAACGTTTGGAATGTCACAACAGAAGAAAAGTTTGCCTCCCGGAGTTTACCCTACCAGTAACTTGAGGAGCGGAGGTAGTAGTTTGTACTACGGGGAAAATACTGCAAACAGTGTGCATCATCAGCCTCAACAGCAGGTAGTTTACAATCGCGCACTACTTCACTACTATTATTTTCTTACACTACTATATTACTACACTTCTATACTACTACACTACACTACCACACCGATACAGTGTCATACCACTACACTTCTATACTTTTATATTGTGATATACTATTGTCTACATTTCATGTCCAACTAAAGTTATGACTGCAATTTCTTGACTCTAGCCTGGGCATTAGTACTTTGTTCATGACACCACGACTGCGGCTAAGCAGACAATTAACTGTGGTCAGTTAAATCCCCCCTTTTTATTCGTATAAGTCAATGCAATGTGAGAACGACACACAATTCTAGACAGCTCTATTTCAGTCTCAGTCCAGTGGTATGAGCTATGACATGTCGAGGTACTACAGCAGTAGTTCCAACTCTTTCGACGTTCATCACCCCCAGCGTCAGGTATGCAATTAACATACTGTAGTTCAATTAGATAAGTAGTTGTCGAAGTGTTGATGTTAACGTTATCGTTGTTAGTTACATTGACTCCATGATATAATAAACATGATATGATAAATGTCATAGCAAAACAATTCAAAACTTAGGTGATGATTCCAACCAAATAGAACGTCCCTCACTGATAGAAAGTTTCCCCAGGTGCAGCAGCAACAACAACAACAACAGCAACAACAACAACAGCAACAACAACAACAACAACAACAACAGCACCCCAGTGACAACGTTGGTTTTAGTTCGGGAGTGAGTCAGGAGAAACAGCACTACAGTAACCACCGTTCTAGCGAGCTACAACAGCAGCTGTCTTCCAATTCTCATCAGCCTCCTCATGGTAGTACAACAGTTTTTTGTGTTGTTATGGGAAACTGAAATATTTGTTGACAACAGTTGTATGTGTTGTTGTGTAGTATTGATATTAAAACTCTCAGAAAATATGGCGAAGTTAAACGAACTCTGAAAATGATGATTTAAAAAAAAGGCAGAAGTCAAAACTCGCATACTCTCAAATTTGATAAAACCTCGCTAAAAGACCATACGAACATTAGGAATAACAAAACATTCCTTTTCAGTTGGAGCAGGGATAACATCTGGTATCTCCTCCACGACGGCAGCTCCCTCAGGTCTAGGTGCAGCAGGGTATCCTGCGGGTCCACTATTAGGGTACCACTATCCGCACCCAATACACCACTACCCCAACAATCTCTACACGGCTAACTACTACGCGCACCCCTTCAGTCCTGCTGCTGCACTTAACTACGCGCAGACCCAGAAACAGACTCATAGCGTGTAAGTTTCTTTGTTCAGTTTAGTTTTTGACATTGTAGTGTGACATATAAGGGCAAAAATTATTGCATAAGATTTTGATTTTTAAGTCATAGACTGAGTTATCCAGTTTATAAAGTAATTTGCAGGCCGAGTTATCCAGCTTATAATGTTATTTGCAGGCCGAGTTATCCAGATTATAAAGTTATTTGCAGGCCGAGTTATCCAGATTATAATGTTATTTGCAGGCCGAGTTATCCAGCTTATTAAGTTATTTGCAGGCCGAGTTATCCAGCTTATAAAGTTATTTGCAGGCCGAGTTATCCAGCTTATAATGTTATTTGCAGGCCGAGTTATCCAGCAACAAACACGTTCGGCTCGTCTGAAACGGCGAGTTCACAGTTTGGGCAGTACGAGACTGATTACAAAGATTTGTACGGTGGTAGTGCTCCTACCAAACATCCAGGTATTTTAGTTCATTAGATTTGTATAGTGTAGTGCTCCTAACAAACATCCAGGTATTTTAGTTCATTAGTTTGTATAGTGTAGTGCTCCTAACAAACATCCAGGTATTTTAGTTCATTAGTTCTGTACGGTGGTAGTGCTCCTACCAAACATCCAGGTATTTTAGTTCATTAGTTCTGTACGGTGGTAGTGCTCCTACCAAACATCCAGGTATTTTAGTTCATTAGTTCTGTACGGTGGTAGTGCTCCTACCAAACATCCAGGTATTTTAGTACATTAGTTCTGTACGGTGGTAGTGCTCCTACCAAACATCCAGGTATTTTAGTTCATTAGATTTGTACAGAGATGCGACATTTCAGCTGTATCCTTTTCTTCAGGATGCTATTTCGCTGACCTTATTCCAACTATCACAATCTTTCCAATTGAATGATGTATTAGGTTTCAAAGTTAGATTTGAAACAAACATGAATATCATTAAATTGCAGGAATATCGCACATACCGGCTGCAACTACAGCTAACGACTATACGAAAATGATGGGGGACAAAAATGTGTTTGGAATGGGCTACATGTTCCCAAATTACATGCAGCATATGCAGCAGGTCAATTATCTCGCAGTTTTTGGACGTAAACGTGCAGAAACATGCCCATTTTTAAAACTTCCTACTATCAGTATCAGTTACTTATACGCGTGCAAGTAAACGACTTTTCTTATTTCATAACATTCCAGTTACTAACACTGCCCCCGTTTCAGAGCCAAGGCCAAGCTGCTATGATACCTCAAAGTAGCTTGCAGAGAGGGATGGAGCAAGCTCGCAACCCGGGAGCGTCAATCACCACTCCCAAACACTACTGGTCCCACAGATAGTCTGCAGGTTGCGGGATTGGGGCGGCGTGACGTCACGTGTTTGTAACGCGACGTCATGTCCGCACACTCGTTGAATGGACGCTCGCACGAACTTTTTATTGTTAATTTGAGAGACTTTTTTAATTTGTCGTCCCACGGGCTGACCGTTATGGAAGGATTTCTTTTTCCTCTCCCTCCTCCTCGATTGGCTTGTGGGTCGGTTTAAAATTGACCTTTTCTAATATTATTTTTCTACACTCTCTGAACAGTGTTAGTTGTGTGATCACGTGACCAGGCCATCTAGACGTCGAGCAAGACGATGACGTCATATGATGTGCGGTACACGGGATGAGCTGCTTTACTTTTTATATTGACGACAAAAGACGTTGTGTAAATCTTAACTCTCTTGGTCCTCCAACTGTTGTTGATATAATATATTGCCAAAATAGATGGATTATATTACTTGTTTTTGAAAGAAGATAACACCGCCCTTGATTTAAGAAGTCCCAAAATTGCTACTAAAGTGTAAAGGCAGTACTACTATGATCTTAGAAATTTAAACAAAACTTATCGTGGAACAGTTGGACTCTGAAGTTGCAAGACACGATCCAAAAGTGAAAGTCAGATCGAAGATCGAAGCTGTATCAGACGCAGTCTGGGCAATGGCGTCGCGCGCGCCACCAGAGGTGGCTGGAAAAGGGTTACCGGGCGCTGCGCGGCCCTCTCTACGTTTTCCTCCGCAACAAAGACTGAGGTCCCTAGGCAAGAAAATTGTACGGCAGCGCGCACCCTCCTGTCATTTTATTCCCTCTATTCGCTTCGAATGAGGGTCGGACGAAGTCAGACAAGCAAGAAAAGAGCTCTATTTCTAGCTGCGTAGCAGCCGCCGCGCGCGGCGGAGCACCTGGTTAGGTGAAGCACTGAAGCCTTGCTACACGTTGCATAGCCCTGCTGTTGTAGGTTGATAACCTACTGTCGCGGCCATCACGCATTTCTGGCCTGGCGCATCGCCCGTTAAATTTAACTTTAATGTTTAAGGATTTCAGATTTATCTGTTAGTTGACGAGATGATATCCGTCTAACGTCTAACGTCTAACGTCTAACGTTCTAACGAAACGAGGAGAGCAGAAAACTGCGAGCCGCGCGCGGGTCGGGTAACACCTCGACAATCTGTTAGTTGACGAGTAACGAGTTGTCGCGGTGATAGCCGACTCACGCAGCTAAAGTAGAAGGATATAATCTCGAGATTATATCCGTCTACCGTTCTATTGAAACTTCGTTTAGCTTTGAGCTGCTTGTCTGACTTCGTCCGACCCTCATTCGAAATCGAAGCGAATAAAATGACAGGAGGGTGCGCGCTGCCGTACAATGAGCTGCGAGAGTTGGGTTTCACTATGACGAGATTATATCCGTCTAAGCTGCGTGAGTCACGTCGGGTATCACCACGACAAGTGTCACTGCGACAATCTGTTAGTGTTACTGTTAAATTTAATTTTATCGCGAAAAACGTTGCTTTTTACTTTTTCCTAGTCGCAATTCGAATGAGGGTCGGACTATATTTTGTATATCTATTTATTGTCGCGGTGATACCCGACTCACGCAGCTAAGCCTAAAGCTGAACGGTAGACGGATATCATCTCGTCAAATCTATTTAACGAGATTACATCCGTCTTGTACCATGTACTGCAGCGCGCACCCTCCTGTCATTTTATTCTCTATTCGCTTCAAATGAGGGTCGGACAAAGTCAGACAACATCCGTCTACCGTTATTTTTTGTATATCTACCGTTCTTTGAGTCAACGGGCGATGCGCGTCTAAAATTTCTTCGGTCGCCAGGCCAGAAATGCGTGAGAGCGCGTGATGGCCGCGACACTGACAGTATGCAGTAGGTTATCAACCTACAATTCTTTGAGCTGCCAGAGTCGGGTACCACCTTGTCTGACTTTGTCCGACCCTCATTCGAAGCGAATAAAATGACGGGAGGGTGCGCGCTGCTGTACAAGGTATCACCGCGACAAATTTCTGCTGAAATTGAAAGAGCGTCCGTGGATTTCAATCATAATCATATTCATGTCACGCACAAAGTAATAAACTTAAGTAACGATTCAAATTCTAAAAATCAAAATTCTTACAAGACTTCAAAATTGAACTAAAACTCAAAGTTATACGGATACGGAATTTTCGATAAAGAAACATTAAATTTAAAGTTAAACATAACTGCAACAGACATAAAAATCGACAGTACTAGTAAAATACTATTTCCAATTCCATTCTTACAGTGCTAGTGCTATATGCCTATCAATAATGAATTAATTACATTTGATCACACTGCTTTTTAATTCCATCAACTGTAATATGCGTTAGATTTAGAAAGTTACTAAACCATGAATAAAGCGAACATTTTATCTAAATCCAATTTTATACAATCAGTAGTTGCAGTACTATCACTTATTTGACATGATTTTGCACAGAATTAGATCATAGATGTCACATTGTGAGGAGTCAGGGGAAGTCTTGTTCATGTACAATAGACATAGCACAATCACAATTGCGTATTTCCATAATGGCATGCGATACGCCGATACGGATACTTTAACTTATGCAGCATGCACGACTCAGAGCAGACTGAACCACAAATAGTACATCAATATTTTTGAACTATTAGTGTTTCAGTTTGTCATATTTTTGCACGACTTTATTGGACAATTTATTCCGTGAAGGACTTTATTTCACTCTGATAAAATGAATACTTGATCACAAACTTGATCACCGTTCGTATACACTGGTCACTGACACGAATGTTTAGCATTTCACTTATAACACTTGCCGAATAAAAACAATGTCCATTTAAAAGAAAAAGTCAACCCAACGCTTACATATAAGTTCGTTAAAATACTTAAAGTAACAAATATAAAAATCAAAGCAGGTACAATTGTTGGCCACTGATGCCAGCAACAGCTCCTGAAAACAAAAAACTTCTTGACTGAGCTCGAAAGTTCTTTAAAACTTCTAAAAAGCACCGTCCTCTTGACAGAAAAAAATTCTTGAAACATTACGTCACATACCACGTGACATGACGTCACACACCACGTAAAATGACGTCACACACCACGTAACATGACGTCACATACACGTGACATGACATCACACACCACGTGACATGAACACCAGACATGGAGATCGGAGGTGAATGTTACAAGAGTGATTCCCCGCTGTACGGGTTGAAAGCCTTGTTTATGTGGCAGGTCTTCTTCAGCAGCCAAGCCTCGTTGTTGTGGACTGGAACCTTGCTGTCTAGCCGCTGCCAACAAGCTAAGGCGATCTGTGAGCCAGGCTGAGGGATATCAGAATTACTATCTTAATTCTTATAGTATAATAATTCAGATACCTATACTTTGGAATTAGAAATAACAATTATCAATATCCTATATCACTTCTTGTCACGCTTATATAGTATAGTATAGTAAATTCTGCTTATTGCTTAAACATCAACCAAATGTAATTAAAATAAAGTATAACTATAAGTGAAATGGAGGAAGTATGGTGCCTTCCCCTCCCCCAGAGAAAATCACCTCCAAGGGCCGATCTGCGAGAGGTTTCTCGAAGTGCACATTGATAACGTCCACCTCCATCCAGGCATTGTCAGTGTTGTGGACGTCATCAAAATAGCCTCTGTGTACCTGCAGCGGAACTCTTGTCATTTTTGGGAGGCAGAGGTCAAATTTATACTTAAAAAGTACTTGCTTAAGCAACGTCACAATAACGAATAACAACGACGAAGAATCAAAACGTCTTATAATACTTGTCTTAAAATCAAATATAAAACTAACATACAGCTGAACTAAAGCTGAAATAAAGCCGAACTATAATGGGAACTATAAAACAAACCGGTTTCTGTTTCTGGAAAGCCCTATCCAACTCCGGGTCGTCTTGGATGGCCATAGCGAGGTTCCCAAACATGCTCTTCTTTGTGGCTGACCGGGTTTCTCCGTCTGCCTTCCGGTACTGATGGGAGTTAAAACACATCTTCTTGAGAAAGAGCTTGCTTTGGAATTTGTTGGGGTCGTTCGTGTCGATCTAGGATGTAAGATTGGTATTGGGACTACAAGTTTTATCGGTTAGACAGCAAGTTCCCGGCTTTTATACACTCACGCTTTCTATAAACATTTAATCGTAGTTCGTGAAAGCTGCAATCATAGAGCAGACATAGAGCAGTCATAGAACAGACATAGAGCAGACATAGAGCAGACATAGAGCAGACATAGAACCAACCTGAACAGAAGGAAGGTGGAAGTACTTGTCTTCCTCACTCTTGTTCTTCAGAAGTAACACCTCCATTACCGGTCTGTCCTTGTTGTGGACCTGCTTGCCCGTCCCGGCACGGTACCACCTGGGGTAGCAGGTGTGAGACACGTGTTATAACACGTGTTGTATTACGTGTTGTATGACGTGTTGTATTACGTGTTGTATGACGTGTTGTATGACGTATTGTATGACGTTTTGTATGACGTGTTGTATGACGTGTTGTATGACGTTTTGTATGACGTGTTGTATGACGTGTTGTATGACGTATTGTATGACGTGTTGTATGACGTGCTGTATGACGTGTTGTATGACGTGTTGTATGACGTGTTGTATGGCGTGCTGTATGACGTGTTGTATGACGTGTTGTATGACGTGTTGTATGACGTGTTGTATGACGTGTTGTATGACGTGTTGTATGACGTGTTGTATGACGTGTTGTATGACGTGTTGTATGACGTGTTGTATGTGATAAAACCAGCGGTAAATGTGGTGCATCGTTTCGTAATAAAGGTGATCATATAAAATCACAGATTCTAGTCTGTGGTAAAATGATTACGGAGTCACGATAAAGTACAGACACAAGTAGTGATTTATTGACGAAAATGATAAAAAACTGGTACAACACTTCTTTACAGACCTTTAATTTTTAAGGGATTAATCGAATAAGGTAGACATAGCAGTAAATCAATAAAAATCTAAAATAAATTACCGCCAAAGAAAGAAAAAAAAGCAGAAATAGTCACCCACGCAAATCACTTAAAGATACAAATATGAAAAAAGTACCGGTGTCTTTTAGCGAAATATTTAGATATCTAACATCTGCAGCATTTAAAGTACCAAAGATCAGCATTACTTATTAAGTCGCTTTATTCGTATTATAATTTGTTCCTAATCTTTAAGTACAAAAACAATCTCATCTTTTAAACTAAAACACTTTCTGATCTATTTCAGTCTACTGAAAACAAAATATATACTATAAAATGTACTACAAGTACAACCTATAAGTCAACTATAAAATTATAAAAACCTATAGTAAGTAACTATGAAAATCTCACCTGGTGATGACAGTGATAGCGTAGTGGTTAGGCCCCCACCTAGGAAATATCCCCCGCCCTCTAAGCCCAGTCCTCCCAAGTACGTTCAGAGGATCTGTTATATCTACCCGGTACGCAGGTCTATCATAACTCAGTCTATTAACCGTCCCGTTATCGCAATTAAACTGAATTGTATCAGGGTACAGAGGTTCGTCTGTGTTTGTTGTTTCGTCCGTGAATTCGGGCGGATCGTAAAAATCTAAGGGGGCGTCCCAGTCTATAGCGTCGCTAGGGACGGGCACTCTGGTGAAACCGTACTTGGAATACGCGTCAGGAGTCAAAGAGTACTTGTGTGGAACCGATTGTTTGTGTATTTGGTGAGCCTGCATGGCCTGGGAGACCGTACTACCGAATGAGTTAAAACCGAGACGCTTTGTGGTAAGGCCCATAAACGTTTCTTTGTGCTGTTTTAGAGTTATTTGTTTCAGTTCATTGACAATTTTGTCGACTGAGGATGCTATTTTTTTGTTCTGCGCCGCCAAAATGACGAGTCCGTCTTTTTTGTTGGTCTCCTTCTTGAGATGCAGGACCATGCATTCCGCCTCGATCAGCTGAGCGCGTCGTGCACGTGCAGCCGTGTTCGAATCGGATGCTTTTCTGTTATCTGAAAAATAAGATTTGGTGAAATTATTGGGGAAATTACAAATTCGATTGGCAAAAAACGAGGTTAAGTAATAAATAGTTATGAATTTAACCTCGAGGTAGAAACACTACCTTTCCTAGTGCTACTGTAACGCCTATGTCATAGTTATGTATTTAACCTCGAGGTAAAAACACTACCTTTCCTAGTGCTACTGTAACGCCTATGACGACCACAGCAACTCTTAAGAACTTTGAAGGGAGACACACAAGCAAAGTAGATGAGACTCAGAGGGTTCGGTAACCAGGGTCTTTCTTCAAATTCTACAATCACACTCGCTCGCTGTGTCTTGTAGATAATACCTGGAATAAAGGTCATGTGACTTGCTGTGTTTCTTGTAGGGTGCCCTTTATGATCAGGTCTAGGAGTATATAGTTTAGGGATTCAAATGGTTAGCACATTCCTTTTGGATGTTAATATCATGTCTATATTGACATCATAGGCTTCACTTAAGTGGTGGAAATTTGATTTCAGTTTCATCTGATGCATAACAAGTAACAACTTGAACCTTTTTGAACTTTGAGCATTAACGCCTGGAGCTCTCAAACAAAGATGATAATATCAATTGTATCAGGTTGTTTGTTTGAGTATTAATCTCTACCGTTGGACTTACATGAGCGGCGATAAAACGATAATTTTTCAATTTTTAAGAGACAAGATTATTGCGTCATAAAAAGAAAATTAATTTTGAGCTAAACTTTTACACGTCAGCTGCTGCATCTAAAATCTAAATCTAATCAGTTTGAATAAAAGGACTGACTATTTCAATCTCCAGATGCGGCTTCACATCACTAAAATCAGCAAATTATATTTAGAAAATATTAATTTATTTCTGCGTCCGGGCTTCACATAATAGTGCACTCGCGGCTTCCTACGTTGTCTTTGTGGCTAAATTTGCGACGATAACTTTATTTTACCTTGGGGGCTGCCGAATAAGTTGTATGTAGAGACTGTTTGACTGTTTGCAGCTGTGGAACAACGAGATTTATTTGGAACGTTGCCAAAACAACAAAAACAACGTTCTTATTTGTCTCAAGAATTCGAGGAAAAGATAACAGTTGAGGCTTTGCATGCAAAAATATCTAAATATGGTTACTATACCGGATACCAATGCGCATTTTAACTGGTCCAATATTTAACCAACATATAAAGATCCAGGTATAAAAGGCATGCAATTCTCATTTTTCTAGCACAAGCACGCAAAGCCATAGGATTAATGCATAGTTAAAGCAAGTAATATGAGTGGACATTAACTCGACAACATTTCTATCTGCGGAGATCGCACATCCTTGTTGTTAACATTCCCAAAATCAAACAACTAAACGAACCAGCAACCGAGAAAAAACTAACCTGACTTAGCTTTAGAGTCTGAGTAAGTGTTGGAGAAGATAGCGATAAGTAGGTTAATCAACATGATGTTCACCGTCAGCACGTACATGCAGAGCAGACAAAAACATATGTAGTAGTTTGTTATCGCTACCGGGGAGTCTTCTATCAGATCGAGCGGGTCGTTTCCTCCTGAGTATTCGGGCCACCGCTCGCACCACTCTGAAATTGTAGAGATTTACACGACACTTCCATGCAGAACTAAAATGTTAAATGTTTTGTGTTCAATCGCACAGTTGGCAAATATAAGTTATGAGTTACGACTAGTTTTAAGACTAGTTAAGACTAGTCTCATTATCAACAAAAGTAGTGGAAAAATACATACTGTCTTCATAATTGGAGAGTATAGCCCCTGAACTATCGTAACTGTTATTGTATCTCTTATTCCAGTCGTCTAAAGCGATTTTTAATCCCGTAAGGTTAGTTATAACCGGTTCGGTCCCATCTACCGACTGGTTCTTTATTAGCCAGTGATACTCCATGTAGAGATAGGATTTCTGGTTACAGTGCCCTGTAAGGAAAATGTTGATGTGGTTGGGCTGAAAGATCGTCCTGGCTCCATGAATATATGATGTGTACCTTGAAGTTTTCTAAACAGAATCGATGTCTCAGCTGTCATGTCAGCTATGGAACGACAACCTCCCGTCCTTATGATTTGGACTTTTCTGGTGACATGCTTATAACCAAACTTCGCCTAAGATTGATCGTGGAAAATATCAACATGTCTCACCCTCAACAAAGCGGTCACTCAGACCAGTGATATCCAGATCACCAAACACATTGAAGTAGGACCGCCTGAAAGCCACGAAGATAGTCTCGTTAACCGGGCGTTCATGGAACGGGTAGAGAAGCGCTTCAGATGCAACACAGTAGGAAAATGTAAAGACCTGGGGGAGGGGGTTATATGGCGTTACATGGCGTTAGTATAGTTTTATATAGCATTAGATTATTTAGAACTTGAGCTAACATATGGGATGACAAAGAAATATATTTAACATAAAAACGAATTGAGAAATGAAGGTGGTCAGCTTGATGATACGCTAAACTTACCGCAAGGAGGAAAAGGAAGAAAAAGAGGTCGACTGCCATCCTTTTTAACATAAATATCTTAGGTCCGATCTTGGCGTTCATTTCGAACATTTGAATGAACCTCAGGCTGTAGAGTATAAAACAAAACGAAGAAAACAATCGGTAGTAGTGGTAGTTCCTGAAAATGAGAGTCATTAATTTTCAGAAAAGCGAACAACCGATTTGGTAACAGGCACATAAACACTCGCTCTGTGAGACTTATAAAAATTATAAGCTTAAACTAAGAACATAACATTATCATAACAATCACATTAATTAAAAACGGAGGAAATATACAAGAACAGAGAAAACTTACGAGAACTTATAGATCATGTATCGCTCGTCATCATCACATCTGACAGAGGCCTTGAGGACAAACGCGATCGTAAAGACAATGATAGCAAGGAGATCGACGACGTTGTACATCTGTTTGAAATAGATCTTGAACTTCTTCATAACCGACTTGGTGTTTCCGTCTATCACCTGGAAATGTGATCACGTGACCAACTTTCTTGGAAATCGATTTTCTGACGTAGCAGTGAAAAAAAGAGTATATAAAAATAGTTTTAAAAACCGTTACAATCCATAACAAATTGATAAAGTTATACAGCCCCTACAATCCATAACAAATTGATAAAGTTATACAGCCCCTATAAGATGCACCTCGTGCGAAGCGGAATAAAATTTGGCATTTTCGTTTCCTAACAATTAGACCCGGATCCTCATTGCACCTTAAACTTTGATCGTTACGTTTCGTGACAGAAAACACATTTGACGCGAAAATTTTGCACAAGCTTTAAAGGTCCTCAACTTATAGAAAGAAAGTGAGAGAGGTGCAATGAATTTCCAAGTATAACAAGCACATAGTCTAAGTTATTATGTAAGATTAATTCTTTAATTTTTATAAAGGGTAAAAGCTATACATGTAGCCGGCAGCCAGAACACAACACAGAAAAAAAAAACTTGCGAGCTATTGAAACAAGCTTACAGGCTCGGTAGTTTCGAGCGTGTCACCTAACCTAGTGCAATGTGTGACAGACTACGTGTCACATACTGTTACTCGAACTTTTTCAATTCTCATATATGTTACATAACATATTTGTGGCACATATACATATATTTACTTTCCTGCAAATTACATATATGCACTTTCCTGCAATGTTGTAACTAAATTTTGACTATCTTAAGACTAAAACCCGAGCCTCAAGGCAAGCTTTGCATTGCTGAATAGCTAGCTTGTGTAGATGATATGTAGTATTTCCGTTATGTGTAGTGGTAGTATAGTTCCGTGCAGTTCAATCTTTACATTGCAACTATGACTACTTGGTAATTTTATAGATTCGAACGCATTTATCAAATTTTTTGCAAAAATGAAAGGAATTTTCAATAGATATCTAACCTGATGGTTAGAGTAGTCGTGATAACGTAAAGTTAAACACTAATAAGAATAAAAAATAAGAGATCAGTAAAAATTTTTGTGATAGATACTTTTGTTAATAAGAGTTAAGAAGACATAAGTCATAAACCTTTAGAGATAAAAGGGAGTGAAAACCACAATGTTTAGATTAACAGTAAAAACTGAAAAAAAAACAAGTGGCTGGACTTCAGTATATCAAAGAATTACAATCAAACGAAATGGGAATAAGTGAATTCAATTCCTAAGAAAAAAGGTATCAAAAAATAGTTTTGTTTCAAGATATTTCCACTCATTTTTAAACCTGCCGCGTTCCTACTCCGTTTCTTTTGGCAACTTTTTTTAAAACTATCTGAAAGGTTCATGACAATGGACTCATGCAAGTACGTATCTCATATATCAACAATCATTAAAGACAGACGGTACAAAAACAACTTGAAACGTCCAAGTAGCACAAGCATAACCCTGTAGCAATAAACCATAGCGGTGTCATGCGCTGTGATGCGAACCAACGATAAACTAGACAACATTTTTCGTGCTATCACAATTAGAGGACAATATTGCGAGGAGCGCGCACTTCACAGGGTGCACGCACGGCAGTCCGCGCAAAACAGCGCACCGCATTGCACCCTGAGCAGCGCGCGTCCATGCGGGTTGCTGTGATACATGTCAGATGTTGCTGTGGCAATGGGGCGAGAGTTTAGCAAACTGTGTAGACTGGTACTGACCGCTCTAACACCACGTTTGTCATTTTTCTTTTGTTTTACCGATGTGAACTACGAGGGCGGAAGATGTGGTTAACGAACAGGGAAATTGACAGCTGTAGGGAGGCGTCAACAAAACGGCAATAGTCGAGTTACATGGGTCTTAGCTTACAACCCGAGGAAATCGGGTAAAGTTATACCAAACTTTACTATACACTAACACACTGCTTACACCGGATATAAACTCGTATTGGACCATCCAAAACCCACATCAAGAACTGACAGACAGCAGGGATGGTGGTATTTCAGCTGGTAAATGTGTACCTGGGAAATCTCGATGGGAATAGTGGAACCAACAAATATAATGAGGTAATAATCCTTCCAGCCGACCATGTTGTTTGAGTAGAGACCGCCTCCTGAACTGCTGTCCGGTTCCGCATTACTTCCATTCCCACATTCGTTCCCTTCCAAGATACTGCAGATATATAGACCTGTGGAGAAAGTTGATCAAGATTCAGAAAGTAACGCATACAACAATGTGGGGAATACTTTCAGATGGCGGGGCGAGCTGGTGAACTTAAATGATTTGAACGTGTTCTTAACTCGTCATTTAAACACCTACTCCTAAGAGTTAGGACTTAAATCAAATTGCGGTATTCTAAGGTATCAAAGGCCAAAGTTAAAACAGGTACCTAAGAAGATCAGATAAGTCATGCCATTATGGATAAAACAGGTACCTAAGGAGATTAGATAAGTGATGCCATTAAGGATAAAACAGGTACCTAAGAAGATCAGATAAGTGATGCCATTATGGATAAAACAGGTACCTAAGAAGATTAGATAAGTGATGCCATTAAGGGTAAAACAGGTACCTAAGAAGATCAGATAAGTGATGCCATTAAGAATAAACTTGACGGCGGGGGACGTGTAGAAAAGTTGGAGTCTTCGTAGAGGGTTGGGTTTCTTGCCGACCATGTCGTCCTTGTCCGTACCACTTTTGTCAGTTCTGAAAAGAGATGTTTGTTTTCCAAATAAACTGGAATTCGTAAATGTTACGTTTAAGATCTTCTCATTTTAGCGGTTGAGGAAATATTTATCTAATGTATCTTAATTAATAGTAAATACTAAACTTACCTCGGGTTTAAATCAGCGTTCTTTTTACCAAACTTGGAGTTGTACTTAAGGAATATCGGTAGTGGAGGTAGGACAGCACAAAAAGCGAGCTGAAAAGTTTTGGTTGAAAACACGCAAAAGTGGAACTGAATATTCTAAACAAACCTAAAAACCGGTGAGTAAAAACGGTTAACACTATACACCAAGTATAAAAATAGAATAGGCTACAAACCAAGAAGAAAGGAGTGCTGGGGTGGACTTCCCCCATCCAGATATCGGTGAGGTAGCTCTGATAAGCAGCGTGGGACAGGAAGTTCTTAGCTCCGGTTATCTGACCGATCTCAAAGAGAGACAGGTTGCCCCAGTCCACCATCTTCACCTCGAGGATGTTGACCCATTCTTTCTTCTCGTAGTTGTGGTAACACATCGTCATCAGACCGTAACTTAGTGACTCGAAATCGCTGAAATTACCGAGTAAGAAATTGTTAATTTCATATAACTGTAGCTTATTCTTGTAATTAAGGTATTAAAACAACGGCGTAAACATCATTGAATTACTTGAAGAACAAACCTGGCAGCTTTCTCAAGTTGTTCAGTCATCTCCTCGTCCATTCTGGCCCACTTACTCTCCATCATATCCAGGTAGTTGTAAATCCTTGCAAATAAAACATTAATGTTGTTGTAAATCCTTGCAAATAAAACATTTATATTGTTGTAAATCCTTGCTAATAAAACATCAATGTTGTTTAATATAATACTTTTGTTCGAACATGTTCTTTTCCACAGTAATTGACCACCAAGAACTAAGGTTGGAACTCTTTACTCATCAAAAATGAGGTAGAACAATATCGTAATTTGTGACCTTTCCACAAAATTTTCGTTCCCTTTTACTCAATGAAAACATGGATAAACAAACCTATGAGCGATGATGCCGGTTGCCATAGGAGTTCTACTCTTTTTCCAGAAGAGCAGGGCCATGTCCTGACAGTTGTCTAATGCGCAGTACACTGTCATCAGGTCGAACGGATTCTAGAAAATGTTTTGTTATTGTTTTTAATACCAACCATGTCAGCGAAGTTGAAACTTAAATGTTACTCACTATCAGGTAAGAGGTAAATGGTGCTGTTAAAGTTATTCATAATTTTGTTTATAATTTTATTCATAATTTTATTTACTGATTATTTTCTTATGAAAGATTGAAAAATGTCTGGATGAAATCTTACATCGAATGTTGCAGACCCATTTTCATATTTCTTCTTGTGAGTGTTGAAAATGGAAGTGTAGGAACCCTGCATTATCCGACCCAGAAGAGACCCTACATCCGACAACTGGATCTCCTGAAACACTGAGTAAGCAAATCATTCTGCAAACAAAATACAAAATACACTAAAACGACAAACATACTACTAAAACGACCAGCGGCTACCTGCATAAACATATGTTAGGATGATGATGAATGTCAGATATTCTGACTCTATTTTGGAAACCATGCAGGGTCGTGTGATACTGTGATACATATATAATTTTTTATTTCATTTAATTTGACTCTAATCTAACACTATGAAATGTAGTAAAGATTTAATTATTTGTAAATCTTGTAAATCTTGTAAATCTTGTAGACCTCATCCCACAACGAGAACCAGAGAGCTGGTAATTACCGGGGTTCTAGTTCCTGGACCATCCTCCACACTCCTCGACCCGTCAAACTTCATCTTCCTTAACTTCCGTTCTGCCTTCTCCATTAACAGTCTGTAACCCCCCGATTTGGGATCAAGCGAGTTGAACAGGATCTTTAGGTTTTTGGCTGTCAGGAACTGTAATAATAGCACGTGTGAGTCAGAATAAGGGTGAAATTGACAGGTTAAGATTGACATTTAAGTGATACAAACTTATAAGATGCAAACGAGGGTATCTTGGGAAAAGAAGATTAAATTATAAATACCTGTTTTAGATCACATCCGTAATCCATGAGTAATTTGACAAACTCCGTTCGCTGTTTTGTAATAGCAAACAGCATCAGTTGCTCCAACTCATATGCCTGAAAATATCGCGATTAAAATTTCAAAAAAAGATGTGCCAGTTTAAATACTTTGAACCAAAGCTTCAAACGGATTGTGGATCTATGCGGCCTGGATGAGGCTTAAACAAGAATTCGTTCAGATCTATTAGTATCGGAGGATTTATTTTCGTAGTGCATATATGCGCATATAATATGTAGCCGACGTTAGTTGCACACGAAATTGTCCAAAAGCAACGGGGGTACCAACATGACCGACCAAACAGTAAAAAACAAAGCCATCTAGCTAGATAGCCTGCAAAAAGTTATCCTGAAAATAATCAGCCATTACATAGCAGATTCCATTTCATTGCAGATGCCATTACATAGCAGATGCCATTACGTATAGGCGTATAGCAGATGCCATGCCAAAACTATTCTTCATCAAAAAATGCCTAACCTCAAGGACGATATTTATCTGACCCTGATTTATTTGCTGTTTATTTGCCGATTGTCAACTACTCGAATTTCGAGTAAATTTTTGAAAAATTTGCCGGATTATGTAATATAATAAACTCACGTGAAACCGTGTCAATGCGAACTAAAAATAAACAACTTTTAATCCAACTAACCGAGAACTTGTAGAGTTTCTGACTGAAAATAAACTCTCGAGCGATCTTGGCGTGACCCCATGTGATTGCTAGTCGCATTTGTCGCATCTTGGTCGCAGCTAGCACGTTGGCGTTAGCTGAGGAGTGTGGTTTGTTAAATGAGACAATTGCGACAAGTTTATTTTATTCATCATGCCTCTGTGTACCATTATCATGATAAAGTGCGAATGACGCTCTAAATTTATGATGAAAGACGGTCTTAAAAAACCAAGTCTATTGTTTACTACTTAATTACTAAGTCTCACCAGAACTCTTCATGAGCGAAGACAAGATGTAGAAATCTAGAGGCTCTGGGTTTTGGATGCTGTAGATCGTTACAAAGTCTCGATAGGCAGAGATTTCAAGGATAACATCCAGCATTTCCTCTTCAATCTTGTACTTCCCGAAGTCTTTTTCTATCATCCTTTTTATCTCCACGTCGCACTCCGCTGCAAATAGTTTATCTTTCTCAGTTTCTAACTAATGTTTGTTTTAAAGAATATTATACAGTCAAAATTTATCATCAATTGGGGCTATAACCGGCGGACTTTGTCTGCAGTAGAACTGCGGCAGACAGAGTCCGCCGGTTATATTCCCATCATTGATCAACCTTATGCTCTTCAACAGCTACAGCTTTAATGAATCTACATTCTACAATCTCGTTAAAGATCATACCAGGCATTTTACGTTCTTTTCGACCACCGGCACCTTCTGATTCGATCTCGATGCTGTTTTCAAAACCATAACAGAGGATATCACTTGCTCTGCCACTTCCTTTTAATACAACCAAGGTGTTTCCTGGGGCACATTGCTCTGATACCATTTATTTCAAAAACTAAAAGTTAAATAAGATAAGTTTAAGGCGAGATGCAAGAACTCAAGATATGAGACCTGTGACCGCTCTTTCAACACTTAAATAGAATAAGGATATGCAATAATATATGGGCAGCAGCCAGCACTCATATGCTCAATTTTTATAGCTAGCACTCTGATTTAAAAGTAAAGTCGTCGAAAGTAGCTCAAGCTGTCAGTGGGGAAGCCAAAGGTGTGCAAAAAAAATTAAAAACATATTTATATGCCAAGCGAGGGATGTCTGCAAATAAAGAACTTCAATTTCAATAGGAAGCACCGAGAGCAGTATATTAAAACAAGTATGAATGAAAATAGAACTGCAAACCCAGCATTACCTGTACCTTTCCGTAACGTGCTAATGGCGATCTCCAGACTCCTCATGCCGCCTTCCACCATAATGCAAACCATCGGCAGTGGCACGTCTGGGCAAGAAAAGGGGGGTTAGAGGGAAACATCGGCAGTGGCACGTCTGGGCAAGAAAAGGGGGTTAGAGGGAAATATCGGCAGTGGCACGTCTGGGTAAGAAAAGGGGGTTAGAGGGAAACATCGGCAGTGGCACGTCTGGGCAAGAAAAGGGGGTTAGAGGGAAACATCGGCTTGGTACGTCTGGGCAAGAAAAGGGGGGGGGGGGGTTACAGGGAAACTTTGTTTCCGAATAGGAGTATCGAAAGAAAAGATTTTAGTGTGGTTGAACTTTTATCATACGAGTGAAACAGGACAAATAAAATATGAAAAGTTAACGAAATATTTGTTTCGGAATAGCATCGTCCCAGGTTTTTAAATACTGCTAAATATTAGAAAAAAGGACATGATCTATACAGTTTTTGGTGAGCTCGAATGTTCTTACTCTGAATCATGAACTTTTCACATATGAGTGTTTCCAAAGCCGCTCGAAACTCATACTCGATGCCGTCTGTTCCAGTAGTGCCTGAAAGGTGAGGAAATATTGGTAAGCGACTTTCACGCCTCATCAAGACTTACCTAACTGATCAACTAGATATAAAACAGTAAAACAGAATTGAGGTATATCGGCATTTGGTCCCGAATACGTAGACTCAATTACTGTGAATACTGTGATTCATATTGTAGAGTAGTCACAGCTTCAAACTGAGACGAGAGGCGTACTACTACAATTTTTAAAATTTTCACGATCTGTCCTTGTGTTCACAAACCCAGCTTTCAGACTTACCGTCGTCCACTAGGAAATGGTGGGTGTGGTTTGGGTCCAGAGTAGCGTAACCCTTGTCAGGAGGCTCTATAGGGTACGTTGTAGCTTCTCTCTGCTGAGAGATCAAGTCAACTTTACCAGATTCAGTATTCTCCAGAATATAATTTCAACATTATTCTAGTATTCTGCAGAACAGGTATCTCAAATTTTAGTCAAATTGCAACTCAAGTAACTCCATATAAAAGTCGGAAAAACAAACGGAAGAAACACAAAAAAGCAGAGGAGTAAAAATTCAAACCAAGACCCACCCCGCCATAGTGACCACTTCGGTTGTGGACAAGTAGGTGGTTCTTCCAGGTTTTACCCCAGTTCCCTACACCAATAGTTGGGATGCGGGTTGTTGAAATACTCTGTCCAATCACACCACCCACTAGTTTCATCACTCCCTGGTTTGGAAGGCATTTTATTGTGGGTAGTATACTTATATAGATTATAGTACGATTAAAACATATCATTATTTTCCATTTTTTGAAAATTCATCTCATCGGTGGCTCATTGTTCAAGTATTTTTATTTGTTTTCATCAAAAACAATGTCAAACAGATTTTCAAAAAACGGACTACTTTTCCTAGAATCAGAGAAACTAAAAACTACCTCTCTCACATATTTCCAGTAAGTTATAAAGTTTGAAAAACAGAGAAGTGACTCACGCAGTGTTGTCCGCCAGTGATGATCCAGGCTCTGGTGGAGCGGGCAGCGTTAAGGAGCCCTTGTTGGAAGGAAGCACAGATGTCTTGAGGGACGTTGAAACTCTTAGCTCCTCCGGATACTGATATCAACAAATCTGGTGGGAAGGTTTGTCAAGAGGGCAGGCTACGATTTAGAATTTACATAGGGCTGGTTAAGAAGTCCTATTTTGGAGCGGCTTTAAGCTAAAAGTTTGATAGAGCTGAGGATGAAGTAACAAAGCAACGTTGAAAAATGCAGCTAGTTGTTAGATACCTTATTTTTTCGAAATTAAGATTATACAATGTTCAGAAGTCGCGTGACAAAGTAAATACCTGGTTCGTCCAGTTTCCAGAAGTCAGCGAAGAGAGATTTGAGAATCTCGATCCGGGGTTTCTCGCTGTAATCTTTAGCGATTCTCATATATTGAGCTTCTTCGGCACACTCCTGAAACATAGAACATGTACAGACTACAGAAATGCTTGTGTTAAGTGAAATATCAATAATGTAAGCTATTCCGATTTGAAGACTAATAAATATCATATTTCACCAATATTTTCTACTAAAAATCAAAACATTAACCGGACCAGACCTCTACGTCGAAAGAAATTTTGCCAAAAGCGTTGTTTTTTGTGAGCATTGTGTTGTCGTGCTGTGTCCAGCTTGACTCCTCTGGCATTTCCATAAAATCTGCAAAGTTTCAGTTAGTACATAACACGGTACTGAAAAACAGTTAGCATCACGAACAGGACATAGCCTTGGAATAAAGTCTGAGCACCAACGTTTATCGTTAAAGGTGCACTTTTATAGATTAATAACTTCTTAATGCTATTCAAACATCCCTCTAGCTCTAGTATAGTCTGATAAAAGGCAGAATGGACGTTAACAACAATAAGGAAAAGATGAAAGATACCACCCCAATTTTATTTTGACAAAAGCAAAGAAAGATAACAAGATACTAAAAGAAATTACGATATCTGGCTGGACGCATGCAATATTACTATATTAGTCGACCTTAAGAGATACCCCAGTTCTTCAATCGACACAGCAATCATAAATATCAAGCTCATCGACTTTCGAGAAGCCAATCCTAACCATCTAGAATCGAACTTGCAAATTAAAATTCTCATTCATGGCGACACTCACGATCTGAACACGAGAGACCGTTTTGGGGGGTGGCGGAGTCAAGATCGAACCGGGACAGAGTGGACTGGGGGGTGGTCCGGGACCGCCTAACTCTACCGCTGGTACTGGTGTATAGCACCAGGTCGCTCGAGGAGCCCACTGTGAGGTTACCAGGTCAGGTCCAAATTTCTAGGGTCTCATTGTGTGGGGTTCTATTTTATCGACCCATTGTGAAGTTACCAGTATAAGTGGAATTTTTTAGGGTCTCGTTAAAATTTGGGTGTAATGACGAAAGTTTTGAGCGTCCGATTTTAGAAAATAGTAAAAAACAATATTAAGTAATCGGTGACTCAAAATAATATTTTTCGCCTCTATCTAGAACAGGAAAATCCAAAAGAGATTCAAGAGAGCTTCTAACTGAAGAAGGACAGACTTCAAACAAACAAGGTTGAACTCTTATGCTATTTACGGGTTTTAGAGCTGGAGCAATGGTTGCCGGGTTTGTGATTTTCGACATCGGCCAAGTCAGGCCAACCGAGGCGGTAATTTTCTGTGGTAATTCGTTATGTGATTATCTGTTATGTGATTATCAGTTATGTGATTATCTGTTTTGTGATTATCTGTTATGTGATTATCTGTTTGAAGTCTAGCGGTCCATTAAGATATTCCTCTAAATGTCATAATATGCAAAAAATTGCACAAAATATGCAACAAAATGTACAAAAATTGTGAACACGTCGATGTTAAATACAGTGTACATTCTGCAACCGCGGATTTGTACAATCCACAAGCAAACTAGTCCACAAGAACAAAACATTAAACGCTTCTAACCTGAACTTAGTTTTGGGTGCTTGGAAAGTTTGTTTTTGCAGTGGCATATGGGATCGTTGTCGACATCGTCCTTCTCCTTGACGAACTTGTAACATTCTCGGACTTGAATGTTCTTCACCACCCATTCGTCAAATGTCCTCTGAAGAAAATCAGTTTCAAATTAAACGAATTTTTCATAGGATATATTTTATTAAATTGAATTTTCATGCTTAGGGAAGCATTTTTTTTGAAAAAAAATCCATGTTACCTCTGGTGCGTTGACGTAAATTAAAACCGCAGAGAGTTTGGAAACTTAAAAACATGTAATATTATAATTCATCCAGTAGAGCTATGATAATACTGTATTGATGGTATCGATGGAGATACAATTGATGGGCAAATCTGCTGACTGGACGAATAAAGCTATACAGCCCAACGTACAAAAGCAAAACATTTGCTATCATGACGAAGAGGATGGAAAAGATAGAGAGAGAGAAAAGTCTCTTGACGTGTGGCTGGTAGGCATCTCTAAAAGGTTGAGGACTAATTTTAGCGTATCAAACATTTCGGAGACTTACAGCTTTCAACTGGAGCACTAGCTGCATGAAATCACTACCGGACGAATCTGATACGGCAAGCTGTTTCAGCATTTTGACCAGGATTTTACCAAATTATGAGACTATATAGTAGTATAATTGGGTGGTATAATACTGGAGTGTACTTAAGAAGTATACTGAGTTTACTTGATGTTTAAAACGAAGAAACCAGCAGGCAGCAGGAGAGAAAAATAGGCGAACAGTAGCTTGGTTGAATCAAAGTAAACCCTTTGACAAACGCAAATGGATTATAAAAGCAAATTTAAGATCGTTTTGGACACATTCATGAGCCCATACATCATAGGTACATCACTCTAGATTAATAAGGTAACAATAGTTCGATTTAACTTATAAAAATAAAGCCCGTGTGAACAATTGAATTTTCATTTTGAATATTGAATAAATTGTACCAGAGTTGTGAATTGTGATGACAATCTATAGTTAGTTACTTGAGAAGATGACGTCTTTCTGAGCGATAGCAGTCAAAACTTTTGTTTTTGCTACAAAGACGTAACCGCCATGCAACGCCAGAAACCCACGCTAGTAAAAAACGGGAAAAACCGCTCGGTTTTAGACGGTTATAACTTATAACATAGCAAAAACTATCCGACACGTAGCGTGTCAAGCAAACTTATACAGAGGTAAATTTTTCACGCATTTTGATGTTGATTGAGGAGCAAAAGCGCTGTCTTAGATTTGTGATTGTCGTATATTAATGCTCTTTCCTCCTCCGACATATGTCAGGATTCCTTAAACTCTGACCATGATTCTCATATATCATGGAACGGGAGGATTGTTTAGTTGGAACTCCTTGATTTGACAAGCATGGGTTAAGATTTACTAATACACAATTTCTAGGAATTAAAAGTAAAGTAAGTAAATAATCCTCGAAGATTATTCAAGCAAGATGTGTGACCTATCAACAGAAAAGTCGCCAAACGGGTAACCTGTTGAGCAAGCTGGATGAGAGCCGACGCGATGGCAGGGTCGTGAAACATTCCCTTTTTCCCGTCAAATGACATGACCACCAGATCAGCCTCAAATTCCGAGCATTTCCATGCTTAACCGTTCAAACTCGTTCAAACCAAGCTAACTAGTCAATTCGCAGGGAATTGTGTGTTTGATTCTATTTTGATATGGATGGTTGGCTAATTGGGCGAGCTCTATGAAGTGGGTTAGATTGATTGCCTGATTAGACGCTGGTTAATTAGTTAAGGAAATGCGTTACATGAAGGTTAAATAATTTTATCCGCCTCTAGCTGCGAGAATCCCCACGGAACAGTGAGAGCAGACGGGGGGAATTTGATATATGAACTGAGCAAACTTGATGTGAACTGAGCAAATGTGATGTGAACTGAGCAAATGTGAGGTGAAATGAGCAAATTTGATGTGAAATAAGTAAATTTTATGTGAAATTAGTGAACTTGATGTGAACTGAGCAAATTTGATGTGAACTGAGCAAACTTAGCATGAAGTATGTTATCATATATGTTGCGAGGGTAATGAGATACAAGTTAATACAAGTTAACGTGGAAGTGAGTCGAACGTATCAGTCGAATTTATCATAATCACGAGTACAATTACTAAGCACTTAGTACAAGTAGTTAGTACAAGTACTTCGTACATGTTCTGATGACGTTGTAAACCCAAGCCTCCCAAGGAACCAACAGTCAACACACCTCATTAAAAGCCCGACTGACCAAACATCTCCACAAAGTAGCTGTATCTTGCTGACCCCGCAGTTTCTTGTACTCCCCCCTCCTCTGACCCATGTTTCAAGGTGGTCAACAAACGGGCAACAGAAAGTTTCATACAGGTATAAACCAGGCAGCCGGACAACATTTACAAAACTAGATTGTCGTGCACCATGCTGGCTAACACAGCTGAATGACTTGCTAGAATCTATTATACGAGAATCACGATCGTAGCTTATAATCTTCAGTTTGTTTTTTAACTCAGTCACGCCGATGGCAAACTGTGGTACACGACAGCATGCAAGAGTTCGACCTACTGATACGATTCGCTTATCGAATTCCGGATATATGCCACACGCACATTTGAATACTCGTTATAGTGTTTAAATCGGTCACATTGATAAGAATCATGGAATTTTTATACTCTTCTGGATGTTTTCAAGTACGATACTGATTTTCCATTATCAGGTGTGCTTCTTTTCTGCACTCGCACGTGTTACGAGTGCAACTGAATATGTTGGAATTAATGTTGTGGGAATTAATGTTTAAACCTGGATATGTTAAACGCAATTCGTTGCTGTATTTTAGCTTACACCAGGGTTTATAATATCGTTTTGTTAGCGTTTTATAGTTCTGATAATTAAGATACGTTCAATAAATTTGTTTCAATTTTGCTTGAAGTGTGGCGTGTAGAATAGAAACTCTTTAGTCTGTCTTTTAATGAAGAGGAATAAACAGCCAAACAGGTTGTCACGTACATCTTTTTGTCAAATAAAACGCCCTTAAAGTATAATACAACAACTATTCTTAACTTGAACTATGCTATGTCCTATAAACTTAACTTGAACAATGCTATTTCCTATAAACTTAACTTGAACTATGCAATGTCCTATTAACTTAACTTGAACTATGCTATGTCTTATTAACTTAACTTGAACTATGCAATGTCCTATTAACTTAACTTGAACTATGCAATGTCCTATTAACTTAACTTGAACTATTCTATGTCCTATTAACTTAACTTGAACTGCGGCAGTCGCGGAAATACGGCTACAAGGAGACATTTATTCGCTACAATTGACTTAAGTTATACAAAGAGACATGTATTCAAGGGAGAAAAATGATTTGCCAAGAAATTGTCCAAATAGAACAATGAACGTCCTCGATTTGAGTCTAAAGAATTCGTCGACGTATCTGACTGCTGGGGTGTTCGTATGAATATAATTACTAATGATGAGAAGGAAGAATGGAAAACAATAACGAATGAAGAGTTGAACAATCAAAGCCAACGATTGAAGAAGAATACCTCTTGTAACATATTTTGTAACGACTTTCATACAATGACCAATTTAGTTCCATTGTTTAGTGATAACACAATCAAATTCACATACCAGACATGTGTTAAACACAATCACAATTAATGACAATGCACAAATCCAATTTAAACAAAAACCCTTGTTTTTAGATTTCCTTGTGTTTGACAAACCTGCTGCATAGACACCGGATCATCAGTAACCCCAGCTCGGCGCCTCATGAAACTTAACGAGGAAAAAATGCAAACCTTATCTGAACAGGAGAATGGATTCGACAATTTTTAGAACTAAATCAAGCTAATAATCAAAAACACTGTTACTGTTAGGATAACGAACTACGATGGAGCAATTTGATTTACCTTTGATGCTGAAATAACAATCAAATGCTATGTCATACAAATCTACTAAACATAGAACAAAAAATTTTTACGAATATTCCATGTTTCGAAGGGAAGGCCAGTGCGAAAGCTGGACAACAAAGTTTATTCAATTTATTTTCCAACAATTCACAAAAATACCTTAAAGGTTGGCCATATTTTCGTCACTTAGAAAAGTTAGGCCGGCGCATTTTTGTGGCTTTTCGACCAGGTGCAACATCGAAATCGGCTGATTGCGAATCATAGATGGTCATCGATCGTCTTACCACTGTGACATACCAATATCTTTGCAAATGCATTATTGGAGTCATTTTCGAACGAAAACTGGAATTTAATCGTCCGTCAACTCGACACAAAAGTGAGGTTGTAGTATGTGTAGTAGTTTTCTAGTAAATAAACTGTCGCTTAATAGTTCGTTGTAAAGTAAGGTCATGTTTGACTATTTATTCAGAGTAGTCAGGGCCTAGTAGTTAGAGGATGGGTATAGTGCTAAGTGCCTTTCATTTCTACATCAAAGGTACCAGTTTGAGGTCTTCAGCAAATCGGAGTGAGAATCTGGTTGTCATGGAAACATACCTGGAACCTAGTTCTGATAACGGAGTACTGTAGAACTGGTTGTCATGAAAACATACCTGGAACCTGGTTCTGGTAACGGAGTACTGTAGAACTGGTTGTCATGGAAACATACCTGGAACCTGGTTCTGGTAACGGAGTACAGTAGAACTGGTTGTCAT